>PVIJ01010134.1:0-62194 GCA_004024925.1 Scalopus aquaticus | reverse complement strand
GAGAGCCCTGTCAGGGCATGGAGTCTGCCTGTGCCAGGCCAGCCATCTAGAGCTCTGTCTCCTTCCGCCGCACCCCCACCCCATTGGAGACATTCCCACAATGCTTTGCCTGGCATACCTGCCACACACAGACAGATGGTAAGGCTGGAGGGGGTGGGGGTAGAAAGAAGCATCAGGCTGAAAATGAGTTTGTGAAGTAAGCTGGAAAGAACAAGCAGGCAGGCCCTGAGCCGGTCCTCTGCCGCTCAGCTACTGGAGGGTCTGGCACATTTACAATTCTTTCTGCCCTCCCCTGCCTGTCCTGCACCATCAAGCCTGGCCACGCCCCCATATGCAGAGCCAGGCTCCTCTCTGCCCTGGAGGGCCTGCTTCTCCCTGAGGAGCTCAGTGGAGCGGTTATAGGGTTTCTCCTGGACTCCAGGCGGGTGACATAGGGTCAAACACCAGTGTCTGGTGTGGACACCATCAGTACTGTGGTTCTGGACCCATGTCCCTGCCTTTGGCCCCACCGTGCTTGTGGCCCATGTTGTAGAAACTGGGATCCCAGAGTAGGGGACCCCGGGACCCCAGGCCCACAGGCAGGGTAACTACCTGCCTTTGCCTGGTCCCTTGGTGACTGCTTTACCTGTGCATCCCTTTACCTGGACTGTGAGCTCCCCTCAGTCTCCTGAGGACAGGCCATTGCACAGATGTGCTCAGGAAATGTGTGAGGGAGTGAGGGAGCGAGGCCGGGAGGGAGAGGCCGCATTCTGACACAACCTTGGTTTGCTCCCAGTTAGAAAACTTGGGTTCAAATAATTCTGGCTCCAGCCCACACTAGCTCCATGACCTTGGCCACATCTATAGCCTCTTTTGGCGTCAGTCTTCTCCTATGTAAATTGGAGATATCATTGTCCCGTAAAGTAATTCTGAGGGCTAAATGAGATAATGTGATGGAGCTTCCGACGTAGTTGGCACAGAGTATTAAGTCCTCAACACCTGGTGCTGGCAGCACTGTCCATCAGCGTCCTCCAGCCTTACTGATACACCTCCCTGGACAAGCCTGTGGCCACTGCCAAACCCCTGGCTTACACATTGTGCTTCCCCTGGGCTCCATTTCAGTGGCTGCAGGATATATGTAAGAAGGACATATTCTTCTGATGTTTTGGAGCTGATTTCCAGTCCCAACCCTGCCACTCTCTACCCTTGAATCCTTGAGCAAAGTACTCTGAGCTTTGGGGTCCTCATCTGGAAAAAACAATAATGAGAATCCTAACCAGGGAGAAAGTGGGGTGTGCAAGGTGCAAAGTGGACTGTCACCCCAGCTGCTGTCAGAGAACTGCCTTGATGGAATAGGAATCTGCAGGGAGAAAACAAGAAGAGAAGCTGGCTCAACTGCGACAGGGGGTAGGGCAGCCAGTGAGGGAGCGGGAGACCCTGTGGCTCCAGGAAGAAGAACTGAGGACGGCATCCATTAGTCCAGCAAGCCCCATCTTATAAGGGAGCCATGGGTCTTCCTGTTTACTGTCCCCTTCTTCTGAAATAGCGCCAGCATCACTGCTCGAAACTTCCCCAGGGCCCTGCAGGGCAGAGTGGGCTCTGTGCCCCTCTACCCGAGGCATACCTTGCTCCATAATACTTATGGGGTCAGGGTTCATGGGGTGGGGTTGGAGGGGAACAGGTGGTGACTTCTGGGGCACAAAGTCTCTAGCTTGGTTGGCTCCAGTAGCTTCTCCAGCCAAGATGCACCCCTGCCCTCTCTCTGACCTCAGCTGACAGCTACAGGTAAGACCTTCCGTCTCTAAGGCCACACGGTGAGTGTGCGCCACTCCTCCCTTCCCCTTCTGGGACACTCAGATTTTCCACTGGGGCACCCTGTATCCCCACCCCACCCCTCTCACTGTTCAAAATAGAGTTGTGCATCCTTCCTCTTTGCCTGTTCTGCTCTTTGCCCGTCCTGCTCTGCCCCTGAGGGCAAAGGCACTGGCATTCAAAGTCCTGAGCTTGTGTCCTTAGCCATGGCCCTTTGGCAATTCCTGGAATCTGTGAGCCTCGGTGTCCTCATCTTCACCACGGGGACAACAACAGTCCGCACCACAGAGTGCCTGATGGGAATATAAGCAGTGCTGCATTTAAAAGGTATGAGACCATCTCTTAACACATATGTGGCTGCGGTCATGACTGGTTACCTGGGCTCGCTGCCTCGACCCCTCCCTGGTTCATCCCATCGGGTGCCAACGCTTGCCATTTTGCCTCTGCAGGTTTAGCTCTCTCCGCAGCCCTTCCACCTGTTATCCCATGTCTTCTCTCAGTGGGACCGTTGTCACCCTCTTCCTGGCTCCTCTCCTTGACTGATTTGCCCTCCACACTGCAGACATGCAGCTGGATCACGTCACATCCTTTCTGAGAAAACTTTCATGACATCTTCAGGGTGCCTCCACCTCCCTCCATGGTCTGCCTCCTCCATCCCCAACTTCTCTCTCCAGTCTGATCTCTTACTCCATCCCTCTATGTGTGCTACAACAATTCTAGATTATGCTCCGTTTCCTGGAATGTGTGTGTATGTGTGTGTGTGGGGGGGGGGAGGCACATTCCTTCAGGTCTCCACACTTATTACACTGTTTCCTTTGCTTGCAAAACCCTTATATACATTGTATACACACTACACACATGATAAGGAGTTAATATCCAAGGCACAGGAAGAACTTGTCCAACTTAACAATAGACAACCCAATTAAAAATTGGGCAGAAAATCTGAATATCTGAATAGATAATTTTCTAAATATCTAGCTAGCCACAGACTTATGAAATAATGCTCATTATCACTGCTACGAAGGGAAATGCAAAGCAAAAGCACAGTAAGGAATCCTCTCACACCTGTGGGAGTAGCTTCTATCAAAATGACTCCTACTGACAAGCGTTGTCTAGGGTGTGGAGCAAGAGGACCCTTACACGCTATTGGGGGGAATGTAAATTGGTGCAGCTATTTTGGAAAGTAGTCTGAACCTTTCTTAAAAATACCAGCAACCCCACTTCTGGGCATCTATTGGAAAAAACATGAAATCATCAACTGAAAAATTGCAAACACCACAATCTTCGTTGCATATTGTTTATAGTAGTTAAGATATGGAAGTAACCTAAGTGATGGCTGGAGAAAGAAGATGTGGTTTATGCACAATGGAAAGCTAGCCAGCTATAAAGAAAAAAGAAATTCTGCCATTTGTAGCAAAACGGAAGAACTTTGGGGAGATTATGTGAAGTTAGCAGAAAGATAAAGACTAATATTGGGTGATTTCACTTACATGGGAAATATAAGAAAACAAAGGAGATGGATTGAAAAAAACAAAATAAAAAGTAGTGGACATTGATAACTAAACTGAAATTTCCAGAGGTGAAGAGGGTGGGGGTAGGAGAAAGGGTGAAGAGGCTAGAAGGGATGGTGGAAAGTGTTTTGGTTCTGCTCTCTTCATTTTTGTTTTTTATTCAAAAAAACCCCAACAACATGGTTTTGTACCCTAAAAGCTTTAACAGAATAGATGTTAAAAGTTCTCATCACAAGAAAGCTTAGGAACTTTGTGAGGAGATGGAAATTAGCTAAATTTATTAAGGTAATATCTTTAAAACTTATCAAATTGTTTTGTCATACAACTTAAACATTTTTTATGTCAGATGTCAATAAAACTGTGGCTTAAAAAATGCCAATTCAAAGGTATAAAAAAGAACATTTATAAAACTAAATTATAGAAAATCTTATTTGTAATTTTTTTCTCACTAGTATTAATAAATTCACTTGTGCTTAGCAATCATGTTTGAACTGACCATGAGAATTTCATGTGCTAAATAAAAAAATGTAGTCATCAGTAAAATAAAATAAAATAAAATCTGTAGCAATATAGTCAATGAAAATATAATTATTTTCTTATATACTTCCTGGTTTACTAATGAAGCTGAACAATTTAAAATGCTACAGGCTATGAAAATAAGGTTTTGAAGAAAATGCAATTTAGAAAAACCAAATCTCAAATCCTTTACACATTTTCATTTACTTATCTCTTCCTTGTCCTTCAAGGCCTATGCTTGAAGGACAAGCATGTCAAATGCTACTTCTTCCATGAAGTCTTCCCTGATTGTTCCCTTCAGAAAGAATCATGCCTTCTCTTGCATTTTCCAGAAGTATTGTTTATGTTTGGCACTTAACTACCCTAGATCGGAGGGGCTGTGTCTGATTCACTTGCATCCCCTTGGCAATGAACTCAGGGTCCAGTGCAGCTGTTAAACTATAGCAGGTCAAAGCCGCTTGCTGATATAGCTAGCCCATGGGCAGCCTGGAGTCCTAAGAAGTAGGACATCAGCCCAGAAGTCCAGCTATCAGTCCCTAGCATGCCTCTGCTGGATTGGGGTAATGGTGTGGGAGGTGGGGGTTCACCTAACTTGTCCCAGTCTCTTTTGCTGGCCTCTCTGAGACATGAACACAGAGTAGTGCTGTTGATTACTGCAAGCCCACCCAGCCAGATAATTAGGCCTGGTTCTTTGGAGTTCTTGCAGCATTCCAGAGTCACCCCCCACCCACCCAGCAGCTTCTACAAAGATGGCCCATTCTCCTCTCAGGCACAGAGCACAGTGATCACCTGATTCCATGAGGACAGGGTCATGAACACAACCCTAAAGGAAAGTTCCACTGGCCCAGGAGTGCTTGCTCCCGGCTACGGCTGAGAACAGGAGAGTGAAGGGGGGACAAGTCTTTCTTCCTGAATCAGGTTCCATGCCTCTGACCCTAAGTGCCAGTTGGCTCCTAGGAGGAGCCAATGACACATGTAATGAACCCCCTCTCTGCCAAGGTTCATGCCCTTTGTTTACAGCCCACAGCACTCAACACTCTACTTCCAACAAAATAAGTGGGCCGTGGGAGAACCTAATTTCTCTCCCTCGGGTAGCTGTCATTTGTAGGGTGCTCTGCAGTTTGACCAAGAACTTTTATAGTACCCCTGTAAGCTGACTGTTTACATGTAAGAGATGAGCTAATGGAAATGCAGAGAGGATAAGTGACTTTCACTTTGCCTCCAACAGGTGGCGTGGAGTGGGAATGAGTGGCACCTTCCGTGGCCTCCACGTGTTGCCCCACTGCACTCGGGAGGCATGACACGGCGGTGTCTTCCAGGACCTCCAGGGACTGCAGGCAGCTGGGCGGAGACTCTAACTTTCCTTTATGACCCCATTTCATCAGTCGCCCCTTTCTGACTCAACATAATCATGGCAACTAACAATCATTCAGAGCCAAGTATGTGTCAAGTCCCATGTTGAGTCCAATACGGTGGGTTCTATCATTAGCCCCATTTTATGTGAGGTCAAAGACTAACTCATCCACTTGGTGACTAGTGCGGAGTAGAATGGGATCACTGGGATCTGAGGCAGAGGTGTTGGAGGTCAGAGTCCACACCAGTAACTGCTGGGTTGGCTTGCCTCTCCCCCAGCAGGTGAACTAGATAGCACAGCCACTGAAGAGGGCGACCGCTCCTCCCTACAGACAGCAGGGAGTCCTCCTGCCCAGGACCATCTTTTTGCAATGAGGGAGTCAGAGACATAAAAGCAGACCCTGAACAAGACGAGAATAGACACATCATTATATCATTGTTATTCATCTCCAGTCAACCAGGCAGCAGCAGCATCTTCAGTTGACGCCCAGAGCAGCTGAGAACCTTGCAGGAATGTCAGTTCCTGGTGCTTGGCTGCCGCTCCTCACCATGGGGCCAAGCAGCCCTGTTGCACAGTTTGAGGGAGCTCAGAAGAAAGGGTCACTGGCCTCAGATTGTCACGGGAACTATCTCGGACAGGGACAGAGGAGAGGAAAGGAGACATCATCACAAAGTGACATGGGTGCTGGAACCCTGCCAAGCAGACTGTGACTCCCTGACATGGGTTCTGGCAGGGCTGGCTCTATTGCTACCAGCCCAGAGGTGACTGAAGCTGCCCCCTGCATCCCCCCCACCCTCACCACCATACTGGAGCTAAGGTTCAAGCCAGGACACATCCTTGCTGATGGAGAATGCCAATTAGTCACAAAGTCAGGCCTGAAAGTTTCCTCCAACATCCTCTAAACTTACAATATCCTCTAATCACACTCACGATAGGAAAATCCTATCTTGAAATATTTTAGACAAAGAGGTATAAATATAATGTATTATTCAGCAATTAGAAAAGAGTAAAGCACTGATACATGCTACAATGTGGATGCATCTTAAAAATATTCTGCTAAATCCACAGAAATTGAAATTAGATTAGTGGTTGCTCACCACTGGGGAAATGAGGTGATGAAAATGTTCTAGAATTGATTACAGTGATGGTTGCACGAGTCCGGGAATATATGAGAAATCATCAAATTATACAATTTAAACAGATGAATTGTATATATAAATTATATTTTGATAGAGTTGTCACCAAAAAAATAGAATGAACCTGGCACACCCACCACCCAGCCTCACAGTTTACCAAAATAACCACCCCCCTGGACCTCCTAATCCCTGAGTAACGGATTGTGTTGTTTTATGTCTTTAACTTTACATAAATGACTTATATTGTAAATATTTGCTTGCAGTTTGCTTTTTTCCCTCAGTGGGATGAGATTCATCTGTGGAGGTCAAGGTCATCCATGCTCGCTGTGTATGGATGGCATTTCACTGATGAAAATACCATAATTTAATATCCCACAATGTGTTTCCACTCTGATACTGCAAATATTTAGGTTTTCTTTTCTTTTCCTTTTTGCATGGTCCACAGAGTTCACGGTGCATATCCCTTCCTCCTTTGGGCCCCTTTGAGTGTTTCCCTGGGATGTAGCAGGAGGGGGCTGCTCTGCTGGGGGCCACTCCATGTTACCAGACCCCCAGACCCCCCTTAGCTTTACAGCTAAGAAAACCAAGTCCCAGAGAGAGGGACCTGGAGTCCTGCTTGGACTCCCTCAGGGCCAGGGACCGATTCCCAGGCCTGGGTTCTCTGGCTGCAGCACTCTGCCTTTCCGGAACCTTCCATTTCCTTATTTTTATTTCTCTACAAATCCCAGCGACCACCCCGGCGTTATCAGAGCCGATCTAGGAGAAACACATTATCAGCCTTGTCCAGGAGGGTTGGGGATCTGGAAGTGCTTTGGGTAGGAAATGGGGTAGAAATTAACTTTAGAGAATTCCCCAGACATCTCTAAAATGCAGAGGGGTGGCCATGAGAGCGGAGGCGATTGCTGGAGCAAGTGGGGGCGGCACGCTGCAGTCCTTCCCACGCTCTTCCCCTGAAGGCTGGGGGCGTTTTTTATATCCAGGACCCCTCTCCAGGTAACAGCCAATCCTCCTAGGGCCAATGGGTTGCCAGAAATTGGCGGGGGGGCGGGGGGGGGGACAGGAAGTGCCTTCGGAGCCCAGGGCTGGAGCTTTACTGACCAACTGGGCTGCCTGATTTCTAAAGCACACCGCTCTGGTCTGGCCTGGCTCCCTTCACCTACAGCTTCTCTGCTCCAAATGCCACCAGGAGACCAGCAGCAGTGGCCTCCCCAGGGAGTCTGTTGTGTGTGCAGAAGGGACAATGGCCTGGGGGAGGAGCAGGGGTGGGGGTGGGGTGGGAGTTTATCTTCAGAGAGCTGGAAAGCACTGAAGTGCTTCAACCAGAGTCACACATTAATCTGGGAAAGATCCTTCTGGCTTCTGAGAGAAGATAGGGTTGGAGGAAGCCAGTTGGGGCTACTTCAGCAAATAAGGTGAGAGAGGCAGCCTGAACCAGGTAACAGGGTGGACCTGCCTGGAAGGAGTTGGTGGGGTGGGATGAGAGGAGCTCAGTGACCAATGGGATGTGAGGGAAAAGGTAGCACCCAGGCCGATTCTCAGGTCCCAGCCTAGGTGCTGGGCATGCGTGGTGATGGCGCTAATCCCCGACATTTGAAATGATGGAAAGGACCGGGTGAGGGGAGGACACTGGCGATAGCCATGTCACTTTTGAGGATGGGCACCCCTGACACGTCCAGGCAGAGATGGCAAGAAGCTGCCCTATGTGGTGTATAGGCAGGGAAGGTTCTCCTGACCCGAGACCCATAAAGGCTCTTCTCACTGTGTAAGAATCTGATACTGAGGAGCTTTTCTGTCAAGTGCCTGTAGAATCTAAATCAAATGGTTAATGACCGCGGCCAAGGGGAAACCTTTGCAGGTGTGTACATCTTGGTCTGTTTTTACTTCTCATTTGAAGACAATTTACTTGTCCCAGTACGTGGCTTTGCCTGGATTATACATTGAGCCTATACCAAGCACGATGTCAACTTAGCAATCAAATAACAAAGCGAATGGACAAGGCCATGGTGAGAGAGGAGGATGGAGGAGCGGCAGGGTCCTCAGCAGGCTCCAGGGGCTGCCTTCATCAGGCGGGAACAGAACGAAGCCAGCAGGGCAGTGTGAGCAGACGTGCACGAGCGTGTGCGCAGGGCGGGTGAGTGGTTCAATTCTATTGAAGTAAAAGGAGCACAGCTTTTGAGCAGAGGCGTGGTGGGACTGACGGAACCCAACAACTGCTGGAGTGTAGTGGGTGAGGGAGGAGGAAGCACCAAGCGGCTACTGTGGGTTAGGGCTGTGGGTGTCTGGGAGGCCGAATGGCCATGAGGCAGGACTGTGAAGGGGAGGAGACAGGGGCGGGGAGAAGGGGATAAAGCTGATACTAACCCGAAGCCCATCCCTCTGGGTGAAGCAGAACAAGGGAGAGTCAGAATTGAACAGGAGGGTCTTCCCAGGCTGGCCCTCAGGGATGTGATTTCAGGAATAGTCAAGAATGACGCAGAATTAACCCACCAATTATTTACATGTATGGCAGGGTTTCAAAGGTTACTGAAAACAGTATTTTAAAAAATATTTAATGTTCTCCTTCAAATCATCATCAGCTCTGCAAATTTTCTTCAGTGATGGCACCAAGGGACACTTTGGTCTCAATTCTCTCTTTTACAGGTTAACTGAGTCTATAATGAGGAGAACCACAAAAAAAGGGGGGCTGTGGGTCTCTTCTGTTGCAGTCAAGGGAAGTGAGAGGGACCCAGTGAGGAGAGACCCTCTGGTCACAGCCCTGCCAATGTAAATGTCAAGAGGCTGTTTCAGACAAAATTTGGTGCCAGGGCGAAACTAGACAAAGATAATGCTTCAGAGTGAGCAGGCACCAGCTTTCACCACCTATGGAAAATAACCAAGCCTGGAGAGGCAATTCCAACTTGAACATAAAATAGCAACACATGAGAAAGTAAAACCCTGTTCACAGAACCACAGATTTTTGTTGCCAGAAAGGGTTTCTCTCCCCTCCAAACTATCCTCCGCATCACTGCTAGTTATTACTCTAGGATACATATTAGATCAGGTCACATCTGTACTCCCCAATCTTCTCTGATGCCACATCATTTCCTGTGGGGTAACAGAGACTAAACACAGACGTTACCCTCCCATGCCGTATCTGCACCCAAGGCAGACATCATTAAGTGATAGCCACATCTGCTGAACCCAGATAGCCTCAGAATCTCACTCAGAACAGCTGTCCAGGCAGCCATTACCAATCAAACACACTCATGATGAAAACTGTTTTGCCTCCCATTGAAAGGAGAGAGCAGGAACTCTGCAGTCTGGCCCTTTGGCTATCTTTTTCACCTTCATTTCCATCACTGCTTCTATGCTCCAGCTTCCTCCAACTGCTTGCCATTCCAAAACTACTCACCCCTTTCTCACTCTCGGAACTTTTGTCTGGCCATATTTGTGCCAATGCCTCAGCTTCTGTGCCCACTTCCCATAGTAATAAATGTGTATCTTGGCACATGATCACCAGCAAAATACACTGGGGGCCTCCTTTGGACCTGGGGGCAACCATGACACTAAGTGCTGTCCAAGGACTTATGCAGAAGTGATGGGTGTTGGGGTTTTGTCCCTTCACATTTTGCTTTGAAGGATTCAGGCATAATGACCACAGGGCCCCTCCTCTTTTCCTGCTTTTCTCATGTGCAGGGGACAGTGAGAACAATGCACTGCCAAGGACCCAGAGATGGCACAGCCACCTCCCTGCCCTAAATCACTGTCCCCTGGCCTGCTGAGGAAGGCATCCACCTGGCTGCCTTGTTGGGGGTATTGCTATGGTGGCAGCTAAGTCTATACCCTAACTCTATGTCTTCCTAGCTATTTCCTTGTTCCGTATGACCGACCTCCAATGTCACCTCCTCAGTGACATTTTCCGGGAGTCGCAAGCTCCCCTGGGATCTGCTGCAGGTCATATGCACCTCTCATTAGCTCACTTCAAGCCTGATGATGGCCATGACCTCTCCCACTAGCCTGGCTGAAGGCAACCCCTTGCCCCTTCATCACCTTCCGTGCCAGAGCTGCCTCGGCGCCAGTGCACGAGCCTGACCATATCTCCCCCTTGTCCTGCTACTGCAGTCCTAGCCTGGGGTCTGGGGTCAATGCCGGACACTGGGCTATCCCATAGGGAGGGAGCCCAGTGACATGATCTGCTTCTGCAGCTCAGTTCACGGCTCTCACCATGTGCGAAAGCACGCTCCACCCTCACCCTGTGAGCCCCGCCTGGGCCTGACACAGTCCAACCCCACCCAGTCCCAGGGTGGCGGGTCTGAAGTAGCTGCTTCCTTGCCAGGTTGGGACCTATATTGTCCTGCTGCTTGGTTTGTTCATAAGAACAGGGCCAGAATGGGAGAGTTTTTCTGATCTTTGTACTCTTCTTAAGTGGCCTAGGAAGTCTCACGCTCTGTGCATCTGTTCCCAAGGCCCTTCTCCTGTCCCACCAGGCCATGCGCTTAGCCCAAAGTCCACATTTACTCCTCTAATCTTCTCACCACCATGACCTCCCTAGTCAGGCCCAACCTTTGGCATCCCGTCCCAGACCTGAGGGCCCATCCCTCCCCCGGCAAACTATGCAGAAGCAGGATGTAACCATCCCAGCCAGTAGATGGCTATTTTGGGACAGGGAGGATCTTGGGAGGATGCTGGCGAGGTCAAAGTAGGAAGGGAAGGAGGTAGGTTTTCTGCCCACGATTATATGTCCCAAGCCCTCTGGATACGGCCCAAAGGACCCAAGGCAGACCACAGGCTTCCAACCTCAGCCCAGCTGGCTGCAGAAGCAAATTGGGGGCAGGTATGGGTTTGGGGTTGTCGGCCCTGATGCCACAGCCACAGTGGGCAGGCAGACGTGTCTATTTATTTGTTGTCTCCAAACAGCAGTGATTTCAGCATCAGGCAAGACTCAGAGCAACCTTGGAGAGGGGGGTGTTGGGGGGCCTCAGAAATCAACTGGAGAGCAAACAGAGAACACGAGACAATCCAATCACTCGGGAGTGATCATGGATGATCATTTATAGAACATTCACTGAGCATCCACTAGGGAAGGGGCCCAATACTAAGTGCTGGCAAGACAAGAGCAAACAATGCTTTCACTTTGCATATGGCACTTTACAACTGCATCTTTCTGAAATATCAGGAAGAGCCTGAAAGTGGTTCATCAAGTTGTTTATAAACTCTGACCTTGAGGAAATAATTGGAGATGCATAATTGAGGTGCAAGAATGTGAGTGGTGTTTTACTCATGACGTTGGGCTTTGGAAACATTTCAGAATGTCAGAGCTCCACTCCTTCTCTTTCGAGGGTTCTGGGGTGGCCATCCATCGATGTGAAAGGCTCTGTATTGGGCCAGGCACACAGCAGGTGCTCAGCTGGGGCAGCAACAGGCCACTGTTACTTACAAAGACTGGCGATCACAGGGCCACAGGCTATTGGGTGGAGGAGGAAATTTTACTGCTGGGTGAGAAGCCCCAGGTAGGACAGAGGCGGCTAGTCCTGGAACCCACCAGGATTCAGTCCGTCCTAGCAGAAGATCTCACTCTGCAGCTCCCTTGTCTGAGCTATGCTATGCATCCTTTCCAGTCTTTGTCTGCAGACTCTGAAAAGCTGGAAGGGCATCTTAGTCTCCTTCCAATTTGGAGCCTTTTTAAATTCTCCTGATGTTGCTAATCTGGGTGCTAGTTTGTATTTTGAGCCAAACTGCCCTCCGAAGAATTCTCTAACACCTAGAACACTCCTCCCAGGAGTCCCTGCGCTCTTGCTCTGGCTAACTCAGGGCCTGCTGGTGACTCTCCCCACAGACGAACTGTGTTAGATCTTTTCTTCTCCCCACTGCATCCTTCCTGCCTTTTCTCTGAGCTGCTTCATCCCCCAAGTCTCCTGGGTCCCACACAGACCCCCAGTAGATGAGGAGAGCACAGGACTCTTCCAAGTCCTTCCTCCCAGGGACCACATCCTTCTCCAGCTCCCAGGCTTTCCTTAGCACAAAATGGATGCCTATAGGTCAGGCAGCCACTTTGATGGAGGGCAGGACGTCTGAGGCCCTCTCAGGCAGGGGAGGGAAAGGGCAAGCCTCTGCCTTGCTATAAATGTGCAGCCCACATTGCCCCCAACATCAAAGCATGGTGTTTGATGATAACGTCTGCACATCTTTAAAGTGCAAGGGCACTTGAGAAAATGATGATGATGACGACAATAATAATAATAATAGCATCGTGTTTATTAGGAAACAAGAAATGGGCAAAGTGCTTTCCACAATTATCTCATTGAGTCTCCACTGTAAACCTGCAAAGTGGGTTTTATGCCCAATTTTCCCAAAACACAGAGAGGGTAAAGAACTCACTGAAGGTCACACAGCTGGTAAATATCAGAGCTTGGACTCCAAACCTGTATCTTCCATGGCTCCAAATATCCTGACCTTCATTAGTATTTGATACCTATGCAAAAACTGAATCACAATTGACCAAGAGTTACAAAGACCATAGATGTGATCCTTTGAAATGCTGGCTGCCCTGGAAACCCTGATACTGCTATCACTCTGCGCAGGCCCTGTCACCCACCCTGGCTTCAGCTCATCTCATTAACTTCGACATTCTTCTCCCAAAAGCTTTCCCATATCCCAGGGCTCAGTCTCCTAGGCCTCAAGGGAGGGAGCTTCCCAGGGCTCTAAACACCCTTTTAATTAACCTGGACGACCCTCTTCTGACTGGGACCAGCTGAATCCCATCACTGTGTCACCATCTCCCGTGACAGTCTCCCCTCAGCTGTGACTCCCACCTCAGCCCACTCACTCTCTGGAGAGTGTGGTCTCGTCACTTCCCAGATGCTCAACATCTGTCAGTCTTGGGGACTCTGAGTGAGCACCACTAAGGCCCCTTAGCTCCTGTGTCCAGTGGATGGCCTATCAGAGGGCCTCCGAGTGTCCTGCCCATTGCACTTGCCCACAGCAAGTATCAGAGGCCATGCTATGAGCTGGCAGAGGCCCAAAGCAGGACAGTCTCTGTGATTACTTGAGAATGTTACCTTGTCCCCTCCAACCCTTTTTTGAGGCTTCCTTCCTCACACCCAGGAGTATAGCCCACTTCAAATTATTCTTGGGGACAGAGCAAAATGCTCTTCTGCCATTCTCCGAGCTTCATAGTGCTTTGAAACCCAGTGCTCATGGACCACAACTTCCTCTGGGTGTGAGTGGTGAGCACACAAAGGAGCCGGGCACAGAGCTCAGTATGCAGCGGTGACATGTGCACTGACCCAGCTGCACGACAAGGGGGAAAGGGCACGAGAAGAGTATCCTTGGCAGTGGCCTGATGGTCCAGGGGAATTAGTGGGAAAAGGGGACTCTGAAGCCAGATGAAACTGATTTACTTCGTCACACCACATGACCTGGCAACTGTGAGCTGGCATAGCTGGGATGCCACACAGACAGGCACGGTGTCCTGACCCGCCAGGCGAGGGCAGGTGTGCTTTCCCGTGAAGGAGACATTCATTTATTCATTTGGGTAACAAACAATTTTGTCAGGACCTGGATGGAGGAACAATAGTGGACACGATGAGCTGGGTCTCTGCCTGAATAATGGACTTACCTTCTCTTCAACTCCACATAACATCTCATAGTTTGCAAACTGTAGCCACCTCCCCTATTGATCTGATTCTGCGACTTGTACAGCATACACAGTGTCAGGCCACCAAAGAGTTTATAAATGAACGAATATTTGCATGAATGAATGACAGGTGGGCTGGGTGAGCCAGTGAAAGTAACAGCACGGATGTTGTCGTTCCCATTTTTTGAACGAAAAGTGATAATCTGCACAGGATGTGGCTAGAATACAACCACAGAAAGGGCTTCTGTCATGTCCCCAGTTTGAGGGGTTCCTTACCTGGTGGGCAGTGACACCCTGGAGATGTCTTTGGGGCCTCCCGGCGCCTCCGAGAGTGGAGCTTCCATTTCTGCACAAGGAGACAGAGAGAGGCATTAATGGGGCTCATAAAGGCCAAGCCCTGGAAAAAAGGCAATGGCCTGGTGGGAGGGAGGGGGCGTTGGGGGCTGACAGCGGAACTGATCCTGGATCAAAGACTGGCCTCCAGTGTCTGGGTAATAAGAAGCAGACTGAGAAGGCCCCATCTTGGTAATCTCAGTGTCTGATGTCTTTGGAGTGCTCTTAAAGAATTAACCCCAAACACAGGCCCTATAACCCAGCTGTGACCTTCCTGCACCCCACACTCGGGCACTATGACCTGCTTTTTTCTGCTCTCTGATAATTGTTTCCTGTCTAGGCCTGGGTGCCTGGATCCGGGGTGGGGGGTTGGGATGGTCACTTGTGTTCTTCTTGTGTCCCTCACAGAACCAGGTATGGGCAGGCCTGGGCCAGGGTGGAGGGTAAGTTCTGGGCAGGTCTTTGCCCCTCCATCAAACTATCTCTTCACTAGTTTGCAAAGTATTGCGCCAAACCAGAAGTTCCCAAAGAGGTGGCCACAGGTAGACAGAGACACCTCCGGCCTCGAGGAGGTGTTTCCACAGTGGTGAAGGGACATGTACGCACCTATAAGACCAATACTTGGGTGCTTACTGTGTCACGGGTAGTGCATCAGATGTCTGAATCTGCATATCCCATGGGTGGGGAGGGGGTCCCGCTTGCATAGAGGTTAACAGGGACGCCTCTGAGGCCCGATTGCCTGGGTTCACGTTTGGCCCTCGGATCCCGAGCTGAGAACAATCCTTACTTCAGTAAGCTGCTGAGAGCACTGAAAAGGCTGATGCAGAGAAAGCAAGCTGCCTGACCCCAGGAGGCGCTCCGTGAATGTGGTTGTTGTTATTCTCCTTGTACAGGTGAGGGACTGGGAGCCGGACTGGAGATTGTAACCTGGTCGAGGTCAGGAGCATAAGGCACTGAGCTGGGAATTGAACCGATGCCTCCTGAAGCTAGAAGCAGGTAGCCCCAGGACCAAATAGGCCCTTAGACATACTGTATTTGTTTCCTGCAGTGATTTTTATCGTTGCTTGTGTTGCCAGTTTTGAAGAGGTTGATTTCACACGCAAATCTTCATTTCCAGTTATCTCTTGAAAAACGGGAAGATTTATTCACGTGGGGTCTGCACTGTGGTTGGGAATGACCAGCTATGTCCACTGAACTGAGGTCCTTGACATGTGACCAGCCAGGGTCCTAGCAGGGGCCCTCCATCTCTCCAGCATTTGCCTCCTCACTACCATGCAATTCTGCCACTCAAGAAGGGCCGCAAGAGAGGGAAAGAAAGTCACTTGGGAGGTGCGGTAGAATTTGGGGTCACCTCTGGTTGGGAAGTGGAGAAGAAAGGGTAGGAAAGCTTGATAATACACACCAAACTGATGTCTGCAGAGTCCCCGTTGTGAACTGGATACAGAAAGTCACATCTATTTTTCCTAATCAAACTCTAAGCTGGGTTTATCTCATTTTCTATTTGAGGAAATGGAAGCTCAGAGAGGCTGAGTGACCTTGCCCAAAGTCACACAGCCAGTACATAGTGGATCTGGGATGAGAACTCAGGCCTTTTGATGCAAAGTCTATTCCACCCTGCTAGAGAAAGATGGGAGAGGCAGCACAGCGATAGATGGGGTGGAGGGGGGGAATCTGAGGGCAGAAGGGGATGGAGGTCAAAGCAGACAGAAGGGGGAGAGATGGGAGGACTGAGGATCCTAAAGAAGGGTCAGAAAGGGTCCTTATTCAGAAAGGGAGGCTGGCACACAAATATTAGGTGGATAGATGTTGCGGCCAGGCTACAGGTGGGAAGACAGTGGCCTCTGGGTAAACAGAAGAACTTCCAGGACAAAGTCCAGTGAAATGCCCAATGGAGCCCAGCTCTGAGCCTCGCTTGCCACTTACCCACTATGGGACTGTCCACATCTCCTCCGCACCCCTTCCCACCTATCACCTGGAGCTCCTCCAGGGGCTTGTTTGCATCTGCACCTGGCATGCAGCAGGAGTGTGACACAGTCTGCTAAAGTGACAGAGCCAGTCGCTGACTGACAAGCCAAGACCAGCTGAGTTTGCAGCATTTTAGCACAAGTTGCAACCACTCATTCGACAGCAGACTGGAGTGAGACGCCAAGCACAAGGGCCCGGAGACAGAGAACACAGCACTGGGGGTGGCAGACAAGGTCCCTGTCCTCACGGGGCTCACCAGCCCATGGAAGAGAAGGACAGCTACTAGAGGAAGGAATGTATCGCTCAGTCCTATAATAAAGCAGGGTGAGGGGACAGAGAGTGATGAAAGGCGTATTTTAAACTTGGGGGTCAGGGAAATGCTCTGTGGGATGGATGTTTGAGCCAAGACCTGGCAGAAGTAAGGAAGAGAGTGGTACAGAGGTGTGGAGGGAGCAGGTGCCAGGCATAGGGAATTCAGAGGTGAGCCCCTGAGCTAGGATTGGGCGTGGAGTGTTTGAGGGAGACTAAAGCGGTGGTGTGACTGGAGTGAATGTGGCAGGAAGGAAGGACAGGAGGTGGTGGAAGAGCAGGTCTTTGGAGCATGGGTGAATGTAGGGAACTTAGAACAGCACAGGCCCCTGACACTTCTGAGGCCTCTTCACATTCTAGAACTTCTCTGGATGCTCTGGTGGGATCACCACTCATCCTTAGCTGAGAGGGTGTTGGCTGCTGATGGTGTAGTCCTTCTTCCTGAATTGCTCTCACATGAGGGGGGCTGCTAGACGAAGATCACCCTTATTCCCTGGGGCAACTCCAGGTCCAATTACTTACAGTAGGACCGGTCCTCTGCCTCAGTCCGAGGTGACTGTGAGTTCTGTCCCATGGGACCCGCTGAGGCCTCTCCCTAGGTCTCATCACAGTTCATCTCCTTCCTCTGCCAGCCCCATTTTCCTCACCAGCAGACAACCTCCTGCTCGCAAACCTCCACCTCGGAGCTTGCCTCCTTGGGGACCCAACCTCAGACAGGCCTGGAAGTAACTGTCCCGTTCCCTGAGCCTTCCTCAGCTGGCCCTCGCCACTGCCTGGAGCACTAGGTGGGCCAGAACCCAGCCCTCTTTTATAGTCAAGAAAAGCAAGATGCAGAGAGGGCAAAGGGGTTGCCCCTTCATGTCCCAGTCCTAAAATTCTCAGAGCTTCTCTCTCCCCAGGGAGGAGGTCAAGGTAATGCCATTCAGCACAGAGGGATTACAATCCAGGTCATCCATGTTCAAGTTCAATACTTTTGTTTAGTCCAGCCAATATATACAGAGCTATTACTGCTGTGAGACCATGCAAAGTGGAGAATGAGACACAGTCGTCACCAACAAAGGCTGCGAGCCTCATGAGTGTGCAGGGACAAGTCCAGGTGACTGCAGACTGAGTGTGGAGAGGGAGATGGGGGCCTGTGTGCCCAAGTAAGGGGTCCAGATGGAGATGCCATCCAAGGGTTTAAGCAGAGGAGACACGTGGTCACATTTGCTTGTCTGGACATCCAATCCAGGAACTCGTGGCGAACAGACTCACAGTGAGAAGGCTGGAGGCTGGAACCCCTTTCTGGAGGCTCCCATAGCCACCTCTCCAGCTGGGAGATGCTGGTCTGGGCCACAGCATGGCTGCATGATGGGGAGACACAGACGGGGGAAGGACACGCAAAGGGAAGAATAGATGAGATTTCCCATCGAGACAGAATGGGCAAGAACAGGCTTTAGGGAAGATGACAAGTTGGGTTGAGGACAAGTTGAGTTGGAGGGTGTCCTTGCAGAGGAGTCCAGGTAGATGGGACACACGTGGCTCTGGAGCTCAGGAGACAAGGCAAGCACACAGGATTTCCCTTGTCTCTTCATGTCACTGTACTAGTAATTCTGACACCTTCTCTTGCTCGGCCTTCAACAGCACTATCAAGTGAAGTGAGAAAACAGAGGCAGGAGAGACCTTCTAGAGGCTCCCACAGCCGTCCATACCTCCCCATCTGTGTCCGTGCCTGCACGCCCTCTTTTCATTCCTCTTGCACAAATGTCTGTGCGCCCAGGTGAGGCCAACCCTCCCCTCCCATCTGCTTCAGGGCACAGAGTCCCAAGCTCCTCTTCCCTGCTGCACCATCAATTTTCTCTTCTCACTGCATTCCTTACCAAGCATTTTCCATAAAGGGTCAACTTGTAAATATTTTAGGCTGTATGAGCCATATGATACTTATCATAGGGCTCAACTCCACTGTCATAGGAGAAAAGTAGCCACAGATAATTCCAGAACAGAATAAGCACGGCTGTGTTCCTGTTTTTTGTATTTACAGAAACAGGCTTGAGGGGGATTTGGTTGTGGTTTGCTCACCCTGATGTAATCATTATGCAAACATGCTGTTGTCCCTCTCACCATAGAAAAGGAAAGAAAAATCCTCTCTCGACCAACTTTTTTTTTCCTAGTAAAATTCCCCGATGGAGGCCATCTCCCCAGCTCCCTCCTGGACACTCCTATAGGGTCTCGCTCTCCCCTTCACACAAACAGCACCCCTCCAGGTCCCTCATGGCCTCTGCCCATGCGGCTAAAGCTGGTGGCCAGTCCTCCCCTCCACCCTGCCTTTCAGCAGCACCTGCTCACTCCTCCTCCTCCCTGATGTCCCTTCTTCTCTTGGCTCCCCTGGTCTCCTTCCCACCACCTGAGCTCCTCCCCAGTATCCTTTGCTGATTTCTTCTTTATTTGATGTCTGTATGTTGGGGGGCCACAAGGCCCAGTCTCATCTTTTTCCTTCTGCTCCAGCTTCTTTGGGGCTCTTACCGGGTCTCATCTTCAATGCCACATAATTGATGATGCTGCCCACTATGCACCTCCAACTGGGGCAATCTGGAGCTCCAGGTATACATACACCAGCTGCGCACTTGACATCTCCAACAATGGGCATCCCAAAGTTCGCCCAGGAAAACTGAGCTCCTTGCAGTCTGTCCCCAACACCCTGGCCGGGCCCTCCCACAGAGAGAGAGGGGACAAGGGTGGAGAACAGAAGGGGACTAAGGCAGATAGAAGGGGGAGAAGAAAAAAGATCTCCAACCTGTCTGCTGCTTAGATCCTTGACATCGGTGAGGCCTTTCTCTCACTGCACACCCCTTCGGTCAGCAATTCCTGTTCTCAGCTGAGTCTGTGCATTTCCCACCACCCCCACCACTGCCAGGATGTCGCTTCTTCCCACCACCTCCACCACTTCCCATCCAGCCTCATCATTTCTGACCCGATTGCTGCCATAACCTTTTGATAACTCCCTCTGCCTCTGTCCTCGCCCATGAGCCATTCTCCTACACTTGCTGCACTTTCGTCTACCTCAGGGCCTTTGCACTAGCTAACATCACTGCCTGGGGTGTTCTTTTCTTAGCTACCCCCCAACTTCCCTCTCACGAGACCCTCCTTCCCTTGTGTGCACCCACTCTACACCTACTTTTCTTCTTCCTTGTTTTGTTTCCTCCTTATGATGTTGTTGTTGTTGTTGGCTTATTGTCATCCCCACCACTAAGTTCCACAAGGATGCGATTATTTGGTCTGTTTTATTCATTGACATATCTCCAGTGCCTAGAACATGGCATAAAGTGGATACTCAAAAATTATTGGTTACTTACAAATCAGGAGCGCTCGTATGGAGGTCTGGATTCCCAATCTCGCTTGTACAGCGGGGGGACCTGCCCACACTGGGCCATGGTAGTAATCAGGTGGTACTGAATGGCAGCTTCCCTTGTAGGCAGGTCAGCATAGTACCCTCCCCATGCCAGCTTCACCTACTTAGTCCACCAGCCTGGCCCCTTAAGCATCCAAATTGAGACCCCTGGTGAGAAATATCCAAGCAGAGGCTCTGGGGCAGGTGGAAAACCCTGGGTGGGCCCCCAGCCACTCTGGGTAGAGAAACCTTCTACTTTGGCCCTGCTAGCAGCCAGGGCCTCCTGGAATGCCCTGCATGTCCAGAGCTGAAACATCACCCGCCTGATCATCACAGCTATTAAAATGCCTGTATCAGTATCAAAGGGAAAATGTCAAGCGGCTACTCACTCCCCCCAGAGAATGTGGCTCCAGCCCGGCCTTGGGTTTAGGGGCCACTCCTTCCCCACACACAGCTCTTGGGCCTCAACTTGGACCTCTGTGATAAGTGGGTGGGTCCAAGTCAAGGGAGGGCAGCCCAGAGACAAAGACCAGGTGAGCTTTGTACTCTACCGCCATGACCTTGACCTTGGCACCTCCCCCTAGGGGAATCTGCAAAATGGGGATATTACCATCCTGTCAAATCCTTAAGAGGTGCTGCAGAAAGTTCCTTGGAAACCATAAAGCATTATGGAATGATGAAACAAAAGTTAATAATAATAATAATGGCTATATATATTGAGTAGTATATAATAGCCACTGTGCTACTGAGTGGAAAATATCATTTAATAACTCATTTTAATATTATTAGTGATGAGTCTTTGTTGAACCCATGAACCCTTGACTGCAGGGTGAGACCCTGCTGAGGTTTGCCACAGACAACCCCCAAACTCCAACAAAGTATCCACCATGTGCTGAATTTGGCCATGTTGCTATGAGCTTACGTGATGTTAGGGAGTGCCAGGACCTTGGGGGTCTCATCCCAGCTCTCCCATTCATGGTGTATTAAGCAAGAGACATGGCTCTTTTGGATCTCGGTGTCCTCATCCATACAATGGGTAATATTAGCTATCTGGACCACATGGGATAGCTGAGGACTCAGATGTGAAGAAGGTAAACTCCAGCTCTGCCAGCTGGGTTTTCCCAGTGGTCCGGCAAAGGCCACTTCTCTCTTGAGCTGGTGCCACATCCGCCTTCTCCCACTTGCCACAGTGAGGTTGCCATGCCCCTCCTGGGAAACTTGGACCCCCTCCACCTCTTTCAAGAGGAAGTGTGAGGGTCCTGCCTGCAGTCCTGCTTTTTGACCCCGAGGAATAAAGCAGAAAGGAGCAACCTGTCTGAAATGAGCCCCTGGACACAAAGCTGCAGCTCCACGCTAGGACCTAACAGCAACGCCTGGCACCGTGCAGGGCTCTCCCCGTCTGCCAGGGCCCTTTTTGTCACCCTGCACAGCAAATGCTGCTGGGTCGGTAGCCACCCCTTCAAGTCGTGGTCAGTCCCATGAGGGCAGAGGGGGCGGTCGCATCTCTGGACCACGCTTGAACACAATGACTTTCTTTAGGTCTGCCCCTTGGACCACTCCTATACTGGGTTTTAGCCCAGGCTTTGGCAGAAATAAGGCAGATGGAGGTGGGGTGAGAGGGCTTTCGAGTGAGCGGCGAGGCACAGAGGCAGGACCAGGGCTGCTCAGTGCAGCAGGCTCTGAGGGTCTAGTCCCGTGATCCAGGACAGGGCCAGCCCTACAAACTGTTTGTTAAGGCCCTTGCAAGGCTGCACGCCCCGGGGCACAGGATGCTCAGCGGGCAAAATCAAAGTGAAAGAAATCAAGGCTTTCAGCCCACACCCACCAAAACTGGGCTGCCTGGTCTGCTCCGTTGGCCTGCACACTGGGGGCTGTGAGGGGTGCTGTGGCTCTGAGGAGCTGTGTCTGAGGAACTGTTTTCTCCCTCCCTCCACCGCTCTCTTTGTGCAATGAACTTGGCACCTGATCACAGGCTCCCAGGGCCATGAAACAGGGGCCCGAGGGTCCACCGGATGCCACAGGCTGCCTCTGCCTCCCTGTCTTACCAGAACCACAGACAGATGTGGTTCCAGACTCTGCAAATCTGAAGAAGTTGGGAGAAAGAGATGCGTGCCCTTGGGTGAGCTTGCCAACATTCATATGCAGAAACCCTTCCTTCCCACCAGCCTGAGGGCCTATTGCTGCCTCTGGGAAGTTAAGGAGTTAAATGTTGGAACTAACTGTGTGGAGATGGTCAGGAACCAGGTTGGCATGGGGCCTACAACCCCAAGGGTTTAAGGAGATCTGGGGTCTATGCAGCATGAAAGAGGGGACCCCTGCAATGGAGCCAGGAGCTGATGGGAGTGAGGTGCTGGGGTGGCCTTCTCTTCTCTCCCTCCCACAAATGGGCATTGAGCATCTGTACCCGGCCAGAGCCGGGTACAGTATTAGACACATGCATGGGCAAAGCAGACAGGGAGGCTGTCTACCTGGCACCTCTACAAGGAAGGGCACAGGGAACCTACAAACCACTGTTATCAGAGCCATGGCCAGGAGAGGCGGGGTGCAGAGACCCACTCCCTGGGCAGGGTCTAGGGGGGCTCACTACAGAGACTGAAAACAGGACCAAGGGCTAAAGACAGTGGCCACTAACCAGGTGATGGGCCCCTTACAGAAAAATGGCTAAGGGCCGGACATGACAGTGTGCTTCTTAGAAGCCAGGCAGGGATCTTGCCTATATTAAGTCATCCGACACTTAGCAACCCATTCACAAAGAAGGAAACGGGACAGACAGGTGAATTAACCTGCATAAAGGTATGCAGCCAGGAAGGGCAGAGGCAGGATTTGATCTGAGGAAGCCTGGTTCAGAGCCCACAACTCTCCGCGGTATGCTGCATGAGGGTGGGGGCTTGGCACTTTCCAGAAGATTGCAATACCTATGCCTGGAGTACCAGCCACTGCTCAAAGCACTTATTTTGACATTTTTAATTCTAAAATCAACCTTTAAAGAGGGAGATAATGTCATTACATAACCTCCGGTTTAGAGGTACAACTCAAAAGCACAGAGAAGTTCCAGAACATGCCCCAGGTCACACAGCTAGTAATCAGCAGAGCTGGACTTAAATCCAGTAACCTGGCTCGAGAGTCTGTGCTCTTAGACACACCAGTGGATGACCACGTTGGGGGACCCCTGAAAGTGAGGGGAGGTGAGCCACGAAGCCGGGGGGAGGGAAGCTATGGCCAGGCCCTGTGGACCTTGTGGTCCAGAGCTTAAAAAAACGTCAACTCTAGCCTGAAAGCAATAGAGTCATTAAAGAGTTGTCATCTCGCTGATGGCATGATTGTGTTTAGGCGTTTTTTTTAAAGATCATCTGGCTGCCATGTGGGTGACGAAGTGGCAGGACATTGTGAATCGGAGCAGGTCACTTAGGAGCTGAGAGAGCCAAGGGCAGCTGCACGGGGAGGGCAGGGGTGATGGAGAAAAGACCTGTGTTGGGAAGCTGAGAAGCTGCCGTCAGGAGGGCCGGGAGGGCGCAGCGGGAGGCAGCGCATCCACGGTGAAGGGTGCAGGGGAGGCCTGGGCTTCCTGCTCAGCTGAAGCATGTCGAATTTGAGGGGTTATCAAAACACGCTGGTGGGGGTGGGATGGCAGGCGTGGAGACGGGTCTGGAGCTCTACTAAGATGAAGATCGCACAGGACATTACAGCCAGAGCAGCCAACTGTGGCACAGCCAGCTGTGTGTGGTCATGAGCGTCCTGTCACAGAGGGCATGTAAGGCGGAGAACCACAGATGCTGTGGGCATTCCTGGTGCAGTGCATGGCTCTCTTCCTCCCAACACTCTGACTCTCTGGGGTGCGGACAGGCTGGAGGTGGCAGGACCCCTCCCACTCTCCAATGTCCCAGGACACTGAGTTGCTCACAGAGAGGGAGACTAAGGCTGAAAGAGCCGCTTTAACCCTTTCTGCACCCCTGTCCCCAGAGGTCATTGTCCTGCCCTACAGGTCCCTTTGCCGGACGCAGAAAAGCTCAAAGTGACTTAAGATGCCACTTCACGGGGCACCCTCAGCTTCGCAGGTGACTGTAGGTGTAAAGGCCCTTGGAAGGCAAAATGTCAGTTCCTGTGAGTCTCTGGGGGAAGATGTGTGCTCTGGGGACGCAAGGCCTCCCTGCTGCAGTTTACAGAGCAGAGAGGCAGGAGCCCCGGAGGAGGGGAGGGGGCCAGGGAAGGCTGTGGCCGTGGGATGTGCCTGAGCAAAGGACAGTTCCAAGTGAGGCTGGGAGGTGGGGGTAGAGGAAAGGGAACTGAAGAGGCAGCAGAGCCCCTGTGGACTCCAGCCATGGGAGATTCAGGAAAACCACATTAGCCTCTGGGGTGGGGGGAGACAGGGCCCCAGTGTCTTTCTGGACGGCCATGCCAGCCTCTCAGGCAGGCAGTTCCGCCCTTTTGTGCTCAGCTGCCCTTGACCTTTGAAGGCCCAAAGAAGTTCCTGCCCTGCCCTGCGGCCACAGAGACTTTTCTCCAGGGAGGCCCCCACCCCTGGTATGTAGCAGAAACCTCCAGACTGGGATGGGGGCAGTGTCAGCACCGAGCTGCTGCTGGGACCAAAGGACACTCAAATGAGCCAGGTCGCAGCCTGCCCCAGACCTCCAGTCCCTGCCCAGATCTGGGTCTCAGTTTCTTTGGAGGTGCTGTCTCGTGTGCTGCGCTGACTGAGGACTCAACAGATTGCTTCTGGGAGGGGTAGAACCAACCAAAAGAGTGGGAGGATTCCGGAGGCTTCTCCCAAACCTCCTTTGCCTTGGATAACAAACTCTCCGTTAATTTTATTTTTTTGAAAAATAAAACAGCAACAAGCCTTCCCAACTCTCACCCTTCTTTAACCCTCCCAGACCTTCAGTTGCACAGTGCAGAGTAGGGCCTCACTCACATCTCACTGGGACCCTCTGTACTGGCCCTATCAGTCCCTCAAGCACTGCCTGGGGCCCAGGTGCCATCTGGGTTAGGCAAGCACTGCAAGCTTCAGGCACTGGGGTCCCCGCAGATTCACATCAGGGTTTGGGCAGGGTGCAGCCTGGCCTGCTTGCAAAGCTTCCCAGGGGGCACACACACGCCAACTCAGCCCACGCAGGTCTTCACACGTATGCAGATATGATGAGAAAGGAGGAAAATCACCTTCAAAAGTTTTTTCACCCCTGCCTTGCTCCCAGAAGGGATACTGAAGTGACTGATAGACAGACAGATACACACACACACACACACACACACACACACACACACACACACACACACGACTTGCACAGTAAGACAGCGATAACTAAGAGGATAAAAGAAAAGTAGGAGCAGGGGGATGAAACAGAATTGGAAATGGGCCTGACACTAAAACTCCAGCTTGGCAGCTATACTATGCCATGGGGTGAGCCCCAGATTTGGTGTGGAGCTGCCCAAATGAGAGTGTAGGGGCCAAGAGACACATCCAGGAAACCCAAGCATTTTGGAAGCAAAGGCTGAATAAGGACTCAAGGCCTGAGTAATAAGTGGCAGCCTCAGTGTCATTCTTACAACAAAGATGGTGACGTGGGCCTAATGACAAGTCAGCTTAGTAAATGCCACTTTTGTGGGACCAGTGTGATCTAGCGGAGAGATAAAACATTTAAAGGCAATAGAAAGGACACTGCACAATGTGTCTCAGGCTGTGTCAGGAGGGCAGATGGATTTGATCTGTTGCGTGGACTCTAATAGATTGGGACTGGCAGCCCGTGTTAAGAAGGATTCTGGGGGCTATCTAGGCTCACTGGGGAAAAGCGTGTTGAGTGGAAATGGCTGCTGTGGTTCTGGAAAAGGGGAAATCAGCTTATGCCTAGTCTACCTATTTCCCTTCTCTGGGATAGATGTTTGGCATGACCAGGAAATCAGCACAGAGAGAGCCCTAGAGTGACTCGGGAAGGCTTTCTAGAGGGTGTTGGGGCAAGTCTGGGATGATTAGGAGTAAGGGAAAAAAACACCTTTCTGAAAGCATTTGTAAAAATGCTTTGTAAATTGTAAAAATATGCTTATGACAGATGGCATTTGTTTCAGATGCTTTGACTTTTTCCTATCATCTTCCTAGGTTGGCTACTGAATGAGGTACTCAGTCTAGCTAACCTGCTAGTTTTAAGGCCTTTAGAGAAGCTGTAAAACTGTGGCAATTCCTCCTGGCTTTATCTATAGTATGTATAGATGTATATTTTTTAACTCAGAGTCATAACACCACTCTTGCTGGTTCCCGGTAGCTTCCTGGAACGCTGTGTTGAGGTCATACCCAAGCTCGATGGGGAAGTGCACGGAACACTGTATGATTAACAGTGTCTGCTGAGGCCCAGGGGCTGGGGAGTGAAGCACACACGTGCCCTGCCTTTGCCACCACTAGATGGGACAATTAATTACTGGAAAGAAGAAGGCACAGAGAGATGCCTGTCAGAAACAGGGGTCCTGCCCTGGTCTCCTCTGATGCCTGGCTGTGTGGCCTGCAGACCTGTTGTCTCTCTGTAGAGTGAGGGGCCTGGGTTGAGGGGTTCTGAGATCTTCCTTCTGTTTACTCCTCACAAGACTAGTCACTTACTCACTGCAAGAAAAGAGGACTGGCTGCATGAGGCACCTCGCACCCCAATTTTTCAGTTACTGCTTTGACCTCTCTCCTTAAAAATGTCTCTGGAAAAAAAGACCCAATAAAAGGCCCCTGCGCACTCCTTATAATGGTGAGACATGGCAGTTGTGATTGTCAGTATTATTTTTAGGGATGAGGGAGTCTGCCTGGGGCTCCTTAGAATTTTAGCTTGGACGTTCAGATCCCTTCCTCTCCCAGGGAATTCCTAGAGGTGGGAAATGTTCTCCATACCCAAAAGATTGGATCACAGGTAGTGAGATGGCGGTACAAGGGTATCAGTCTTCTCATCTGTGAAATGGGACAATGGGAGGACCATCCCAAGGGCAGCTGTGAGGATTGAGTCACTGTGCACAGCACAGCCGCTGGGTGTGCGCTATAACCATGAGACACTCCAAGTAGAGCTGCTGCTATTCTCACTGTTAAGGATGAGGAGTCTGCCCAGCATCCCTCAAAACTCTCTGTGAAGGTGCTGCTGACACCCTTAGCTCCCCCTTGGCCTACAAAATCGGTTTGCTATTTTATTTTATTTTATTTTTGGTTTGGCTATTTTAAATTCCACTCCCTTCTCTTTCGCTGCACTCCTTCTGCCCAGCCCTAGGTGACATTTGATTTCCTCCATTTGGGACATTCCAGCTTTTTTCTTCACAGCAAGCAAATCAAGTAACCGGCAGCTGGAGCGCTCATTAAGGGTCCCAGACCAGGAGACAGGCTCTGATGGGGGAAGTGTGGGGGCCTGAGGCCTGGCAGCCACACTCCCAGCTCCCCAGGAGCTGCATACCCTCCCCCACACTCGTCTCTGGGCTCTGACCTGCCCCTCCCAGGCTTGGCCCCTCAGACCTGGGCTTTCTGTTCACTTCTGCCCCTGGCTCATCTCATCCCAGGATCCTCCTGCTAGATGCCCTTAGCTGGGCCCTCCCTGCCAGCTCCCTCTTCCTCCAGCCTCCCAAATCCAGCTCTGCCCACAGCACAGCACAGTGCCTTCCCCAGCGGGGATTCTTGCCTCCAGTCCACAGCTGTATGTCTCAGCAGAGGGCCCAGGGCCCTTCTGTCTCCCCCGGAGTGGCCAGGCCCTCCTGCCCCAGGAGAGGTCACCAGCCCCAAGTGCTGTTCCACCTGCTCTCCTAGGAGTCTCCCCGCACCCAAGAGGGAGGACGAGGAACCTGAGATTCAGGGAGGTGTGTAGCCCTCATAGGCCACCAGGCCAGCAAGGCCCAGCTGGAATCCGCGGTCAGGTCCCCATGCTCACAGACCACCCGGTACCCTCCGAGAGGAGGCGCGCTCGGCATGGCCATTTCATAGTCAACTAAACAAAACCATTCCCCTCTCACCTCTGTCTTTTCTGCACACCCAAGGTTCCCATCTCTGCTTCACCCCTTCTTCACCTTTGCCCCTGCTCAGACCTGGGGGAACATACCTAGGAGGAAAGTCCTCATGTTTCTGGGGCAGTGTGAGGGAGGACAGTTTGCTGGCTCATAAGGGGCTTGTTCCTGGCGCAGTGCCATCCAATAGAACATTCTGAGCTGAGGTACGTGCTCTGTATCTGTGAGCCACTGACTACAAGGGTCTGCTTGAACACTCACTTGAAATTTTTAGCTAATTTTAATTAATTAAAATATAATGAGTGTTGCATGGGATGGGGTGGCCCTTAGCATGTCCCCTCATGAGCCCCTAGACTGCAGGACCCACCCAAGGGACAGGTCCACACAGAGAAGGCCACCATCTCCTCCCACACGGCAGCCCCTCCTGGCTCTGACACCCTCCCCTACTGACCTCAGTTGCCACCACTGCAGTCGTTTCTAGTCACCCTTCTCTGTACCCCCTGCACCCCCAGTCTCCTCTGTCTGCCCCTAGCTTCTTGTTTGACCTCCCTACTCTGTCTTCAGCTCCCATTATCAGGGCATAACTGCCTTCCTCAAGGCCCTTCGATGGCTCCCCATTGCTCTCAAACAGATCTAACTGTCTCTAAGGCCCTCTTAACCCAGGCTATCTGTCTCTCTCCAGCGATAGCTTCTACCACTCCATTCTGCCTACCCTCCAGAATCTGGGACTTACTTTCTTCATTTCCTCAAGGTAAACCCCTCTCTCTGGCTTCCAGCCTCCAGAAGCTTTTTCCTTTGCCCCTTATAACAATGCCCCCGCCACACACACTCAATCCCTTTCCCCTGAAAAACTCCTATCTACCTTTTAAGCCTTTGCTTGAAATGGCTTTTCCGGGAAGCCACCCCAGTCAGCTATGTTGTGTGTTAATATATTTCCCAGGCCTTCTCTGTTGCCCTTAACACTGTATTTTCACATGACGTGGTCTCTGCCCATTTTTTTATTGGTATCCTATTTGTCTGTAAATTTAGGAGGGCAGAAGTGTGTCCCCCACAATTCCTGGCCCATAGCTAGTGCTCTGGAAACATTTGCTAAATGAATGAAAGAGACTGGATGAAGCAAGGTGGCAGGCCAGAGCAGAAAGAGCACTGCAAGGGGACAGGAGGCTTGGCTTCTAGTCCTGGATCTCGCCATGCGACTACAGATAACAAGAAGGTTAAAAACCCATAACCTAGCCTACTGTCTCTTGGCATACATGAGAGAACAAGGAATCTACTTAGACACTCCATCTGCTTCTGAGGGTGAATTCAGAAGCTCAGGCAGGTAAAAGATCTAGAAGTTGGTGAGCTACACATGATACTGCAGCGTGGAGAGGAGGAATCAGCATGTCAGATAACTTTGTCAGCTCTGAGGCCCAGAGAGCATGAGACTTGGCATGGGTAAGCCTTAAGCAGAGGAAGCAAGGATCTGGGAAGGACTGGGTCAGCCCTGGCCAACAGGAAGGGCTGGGAATGGGAGAAGATGGAACAAGGAGGAACCAAGTGACACTGCCAGGGTCTAATGCTTATTCCTCAGCAGTCAGGCTCCCTGACATTGCTGAGGGAGTCCTCCCTGCCCTGACACCCTCTTATCACTGAGCCATTCTTATGCACACTCACAGCCAGCCTGCAAAGACTGCCTGCTCAGGCTGCTGAACCTCCTACCTCAAACCTCCATCGCCCTCCCCCACAAGCCCCAGGGCACCAGCCTGACAGCCCTCTGGATTGACAGCCCTCTGGATCTATAGGAATGAGCTGACATTAGCTCCACTAGCACCAGCTAACTTGCCACACGACCACCCTCTCTGCTCTGGTGCTGTGACCTCCCATTCCTTGGTCAGCCTGGGGAGCTGCTTTACCCCTCTGCCTCTACCTGGAAGAGGCACCTAAGAGCCTGGTAACAGGGAATGGATGTATCAGACCAGAATGGTCACAGCACTCACAGCAGTTAGAGCTGGTCTCAAATGCATGCTATCATTTGTGAGCTCAGCGATGTTAGGCTATTTGCCCCAGGTTGCACAGCTTCCTAGTAGTAGAGTGGGAATAAAACCCAGCCAGCTGGACTCCATCACCCTGCTGTTCACTGTTCCACACCCTCTCCTACTAAGCAAGAGGTTCCCCAGCCCCTATACCCAACACACACACAGCCAGGCTTCCATAGCCCTCACCTGTAGGCCTCCCTGCATCTGGGCCCTGCATCTCCAGTGCTACCCAGATTCTCATACCTCAGCAGGCCCCACATTTAACTTCCCAGCCTTCCCTTTGGTGGCACCAATGAAACTGTCCCTCCTTCTCCGGGAGGAAGAGGTCTTTTTCATGTATTCCCAAGACAGCCGTGGCTAAGGGACACTAGTGATTTATAATCCACTTGGAATCAGGATATTTCAGGAAGGGGAGAAAGCTCAGTATCCTTTTCCCAGAAAAACACATAAAATATCAAGTGCCATTCCAGGGGATGGGGGACAAGAAAGCCAGCTGAGGAACAAGAGGGTGTGGAAAATTCATGGCCAAGGCCAGCAGAGTCAGGCCCATCCACATCTGGGCCTTAGAGATCTGGGACAGTGGGCAGGGAACAGGACACCACCCCCTGAAAGGAATGCTCCCTCAACCCCTTGGATGATTCATTCCCTCACTCTCTTTCCAACGGAACGTGGCAATAAACGTCAAGCAGCACTGCTCCTCCAGAGATGGGGAGGACTGCAGGGGTCCAACAAGCCTCCACTGGGGGCCACCGAGCTGGGCGACTCTCAGCACCCAAGCGGAATGATGAGGAGAGGTGGAACTTGGCCACCTCCGCTCACCCCCGTGCGCGATGGCTTCCTCCACCTGCCCGGTGCGCTCCCGGTACCAGACGAAGGAAGGGGGATCTGCGGGGTCCCGCGCAAGCAGTCCGGGTCCCCTGAGTCCTGGCAGGACAACGTCCGTCCCAGCTCCCCATCCCTCCCTCAAACAATTTATGTGAGACTAGGGCGCACATCGCGGCTCGGAAAGCAAGAACCCGCGGGCACCGGCTGGTCCGGAGTTTGGAGGTTGCGCGAGGGGGCGCCGCGGGGAGGGATAAAACGCCAGCAACAAAGAGCACAAACCTCTTCCAGCAGTTGGTTGACTCGTCCCAAAATAGCCGTCTCCATTTGCTGCTCTCCCCGCTCCGCTTCCAGGCGCAGCACCCGGGCCTGCAGCTCCGCGGTCCGAAAGTGGGAGAGCAGGCTGAGCCCCAGCGAGCAGAGGGCCAGCGCCAAGATCCCGCAGTACCCTGGACTGGGTAGCCGCGCGCAACGCTCAGCTGGCGCCGCCGCCAGCGCCACCGTCCCGGGCGCGCCCAGCTCCCCTGGGCCGCGGGCACCGGCTGCTGCCGCTTTGCGAGTGCGCTCCGCCACCATCCTTTCGCGTCTTGAGAAACAATAAATAAATAAATAGAATAAATAAAAGCAAGAGCCGCTGCCCAAAGGCGTGATCCAAGCTGTGCGGCGTGGGGAAAGGGCTGTGTCGCTGTAATAGGTCCCTTTCCTCTTGCTCCCGGCAAAGAGGACGGAAATATTAGCAGCAGGAAGGGGGAAGCCGAAAAAACATAACCAGCGGTAATCGGGGTACACCAGGTGAGAAAAAAAAGTTACTTCGAAGAAAGTTCCAAGTTCTAGTTAGGGGAATCTGGCCGGCTCTCCTCTCCTTCAAGTAATGCAGAGTCCTCAAGTTAGTTCTGTGCTGTGGGTCCTTGTCGGTGTCTCGCGTCTCCCTGGCGAGCCAGTTTCAGTCCCTGGGCGAAGGGGCGCACATGGAGGGCCCCATGGGCAGAGGTGGGTCGTGGCCGCTGCCGAGGAGCGGTGGGGCCGATTCCGGCGCCTCTGAAACTTGACACACTAGCGGCGGCAGCACGGATCGGATGAGCAATGAGCGCTACTTCCCAAACTAATCTCTCCCAGCCCCCCCTCCCCTCCCTCCACCTCCTCCTTTCTCCTCCTCCTCCTCCACCTCCCGCCGGGCAGACGGCTAGGATTTGTTTATTTATGCAAACTTGCCCGGGGTGGGTGGGGGCGTGGTGTGCAGACCCACTGCCCCTACCGGGCGGCCCCGGGAGCCCCTCTCCCGCGCACCCTCTACCCTTTGAAGTGACACTTGGGGTTATTTATAGGCAGGAAGGGGGTGTGGAGTGAAGTGGGGCTTCACAGCTCTCCCTTTCTCCGGATTCACACCGAGGTCCTTTTCACCTTCTGCTGAAGTTGTGGGTCCAGGCATCACTCTGCTAAGTTGGCAAAGCCAGTCTTTGGGATCCAGGACCCCACCTCTAGATGTGGGCATCTAGATGTCTCTGCAGATCCTGCCTAGGATGCTCTGAACCCCTGTGGCTGCTATTTCGCCCTCCCTTTCTCCCCAATCCAGCTCCACCTTGGGCTCTGCACAGCTCTGTCAGTGCCCTTGTGGGGCTCCTTCGCCAACCTGTCTTTACTTGGGGTGAAAAGTCAGCCCTCCAGGGGGCATCAGAACAGGCGCCTTTCTCTCTCTTCCCAGGACCGAGACATAGCCAGGGTGAGCAGAAGGGTTTATTACAAGGCAGGTCAGTTCTGCTGCCTGCTGGTCTCCATCCCTCACCTTCTTGCCTGCCGCTCCTCTGAGGCCCATTCCATGCCTCTACTGCCAGCCCCCTAGACCAGCCTGCCCCATCCATCCCAGCCAGCAGAGGGGAGCAGTCCTCACCTACACTCATACTCCAGCCACACGGGGGAGACCTTCTTTGGGGCTAATCCCACTCCCTCCTGCTGCCGGTTCCTAAACTCAAGTAGGGAAAGGCATTGCGTAGTTTTCTCTCTTTTCTTGTCACCTCTCCCACTGTAAGTAACATTTGTATCACAAGAGACTTTATTTCCTTGTGTCTTTCCACATTTCTGCAAATGAGGTGGTGGGATTGAGTTTATGGAGAAAGCCCACCTTGCAGGAACAGCAGGCAGGGTATGAAAGACTGACTCTTGAAATGTGAAATGGGGGTGGAGTGTGACAAGAGTATTGCTGTGATCTCATTTTATAATAACAACTACATATCCAATATATTGACATTCTGGGTTTAATAGAATATTGCATCAGAGTACACCTAATAATGTGTAAACAATAGACTAACATACTATTTACATATAATAAAGGGTATGACATTGACAGTGGGTCTATCAACCACAATCCAACCACAGTGGAGGACAACAAGGATAAAAAGTGGGAAGGACTGGTGGCCAGGAGCTCTGGGTCATTCCGGAATCTAGCATATCCTTGATGTGAACTTTTGTAAACGCTATTTCTCCACCCTATGATGTCGCTCAGTGGACGCAGTAGTGCCATTGACCACCAGGGGGCGCCGGAGAATGTCTGCACTGAGAGGTCTATGCCGCAAGAATTCCTAGATTTGGATTTGTCTTCCCGCCTTCCCAACCCCACCCACACCCTGACTAGTGGGAATGGAGGAACTGAACAGGAAGGGGCGGGGGGCGGAATTCGTGTCATCCTTTCTTCATTCTGTAGGCAGATCTTTTCCCTTTCAGAACTTTAGGGTCCTCAGATATGCCAAGGCAGTGAAACCTAGAAGGGAACTGAAGGAGGTGGGTTGGTGTCAGAAATTACATGAATCAATCCCGGGATCCCTGGTGTCAGAGACTCCTGGGTTTAAATACAAGTTCCTTCAATGTTGGACTTTCTTAACACTTCAGAGTCTCACTTGTCTCATTTATAATGGGAGAACTTAAACTTGGGAGAACCTAAGGAGATAATGATACCAAGCACTTAATACTGTGTTTGGCCCATAGTAGGCATCCAGTCAACGATATCTTCTTCCTTCTTTAGGAATTCATAGCCACCACTGGCATCCAAGACACAGCCACCTCTGGGCTCCTGGTTTTGAAACAGGAAGACCCCAAGAAAGCAAACGAGTCATAGTCTCAAATTTTTCACAACTGGTAGCCGGACCACGCATTGGTGGCAGGCCTTTGCCTGAATGGAGGGCTGGCTCCCTGGAGACCCCTTGCCTTCTTCATGCACTGTCTACGCTTCTTACCCTGGAGAATTTTCCCTTCTGGTTAAGCATTGCCTGCCCCAGGCAAATATTACAGCTTACTGGGCTCCTCTTGAATGCTCTTTCTGCAGAGGTGGGGGTTGAAACCTAGGGCCCTCCAGGTTAAAAGACTCTGCTTTTCAGTTCAAAGCAAAATCCACAACACCATGTAAAGGCCACAAGAAGGTATTTAGGGATCCTGTAACTCAGTGAGAATATTTTGTTTGAAGCAAGAAGACAGAGATTTCAATGTTAACCCAAAGAACTTGCCTTTGATCTGCGGTCATGGTTACATTCCTAGATAAAAACGGATATTCTGGCCACCAGCAGGGAAAGCTAGGAAAACATGTCCCATGCATAAAGGCTGTACTGTTACTAGAGTATTTTCTGTGTCTTTCTGCTTCCACATAGTGACTCCTGATGGACCCAATGCCGGGAAATCCATCCTTCACTCATCTGTTCTCTGCACTTTAAAATCGTGTCAGTCACTACACTGTTAGCTAGCAAACCCCTTCTTCCCTTCCTCTCTTCCTTGGTTTTCCTCTCTTCCTTCCTGTGGTTTTGACAGCCTAGACCACCCTCTCCCTGAAACTCTCATCTCCCAGTTCTGGAGACCCCAATGCTGTGTCAACGACTATCTGTCTGACCTGATTCTCAGTCCCCCCAAAGAGTCCTTGTTTTCTCCCCAGGACAGAAAAGCTGGTCACCTCTTCTCACTTAGTCATGAAGTGTCTGCTGGGCTGCTCTACCCACACCTAATGGCTGCATCAGAACCAGTTACGGAGGGCACAGGGGCACAGACACCTGCTGTTTTATCTGCCCTGAGCCTGTTCCCCTTTCTTAGGACAACTGTGGCTCAGTTTCCTGTGAGCACCTTCTTACTCTCAGTCCATGTATCTCTGATGGGGTTGACCCCATACTTGGCTTTAGGACATAAGAACTAATATAACTGATTAGCACCTCCACCAGAGGCCAATCACTGGCTCTAGTGATTGGGCCCGAAATGGGCATGCGGCCCAGTACAGGCTAATGAGAGTCAGGTTGGACTGACTGGGAAGGGACAACAGTTGTGGGGGTTTTTTTTTTTTTTTTTTTTTTTTTTTGTGAAGGGCCTTCTAAAATAGTTCCAGCCAGAACTGCAGGAGCCTCTTGCCTGAGGATAAAACTAACAAGGAGGTCAGTGAAGGTGAATAGAGACGTAATTCTAAGGACTTTATTTCAAGTCTAGGATCACACTGTGCCTGAAGCTCATCCACGTGTGCCTCTTCCAATTGGTGGAGTCATTTTTGCTCAAGCTAGTTGGAGTTGGGTCTCTTCTGTTGCAAGTAAAAGAGCCAGGGTCACAAATAGGTCTTCACCCCATCTTAGGGTATCAGAATGGGAGCTGGAGCACAGGGAAGCCCAAGTTTCCATCCTGTTTATTAAAACACCTCTAAGGGTTGGGTATGTCCATCCAAGACAGTCACTGCACTGCATGCTCCCCGGGGAGATTGTCCTCCTCTCTGATGACAACTCTTCTCTGAAAACGCAGTTTGCAGCTCCCTCTTGGCTCCAGCTTCTTCTGGTCGCTCCATTTGGATCCCTCCCTCCCCAACTGACATGCAGCCTCCCTGTGCTCTGCCTCCTTTTCATTTCCGGGGTGTATGCCATTGGCGTCATCCTATGGCTCAAGCTGGCTCTATGCCTCCCCCTCATTTTTTCCTCTTTCATCCACTTGAGACTATCTCCTTCAGATTCTGTTTCCTTTGTATCATTCAGACCTGTTAGTTTCATTCAGATCTGTTCTTCCTTTCTGATTTCTCTGCTCCTGCCATCTGTTCTATGCCTAACCATTTAACTGACCTAGCTCACCCACATTCCAGTGGCCACAACTGGAAACCTGACACAGAGACCTGGCTCAGGAATTGGCTGGATTCTCCCCTATGTACTGTGGGCTCCCTGTTCCTTACTTCTCCCCCAGGCTTTATGATCAATGGCAGGACAGTCCCACTTCCTATCTCTACCTCTGATGCCTGCATATAGTGAGTAACAAGATGGAAGGGGCCTGGGCCCTGGTGGCTTCATATAACAGAGAACTAGCTTATCTTATGTGAGTCATGTTATTTTAATTTGTCTTTTTGTAACTAAAATCATGTTCCCACTATGACCTGTTTCTTTTTTTTTAAGGTTTATTTATTTATGCATACAAGAACTGGGATGTAGGCCAGAGGTGTGGGGTGGTGAGAGGATTCATCAGAGACAGAGTGGGGAGCAGAACAGGCAGATCGACTGAAGTACACTGCTGAGGGGAGCAGCAGGCGAGGTAGGAGAGGTCTTCTGTGCCATGTGGGAAGCTCCAATGTGGGAAGCTTCCTGGCCAGGGATCGAACTCATGCTGCAGTGGCTGCGGATAACTTCATAGTGCTGAGACTTAACCTGTTGCGCCTCCAGGGAAGCCCTGACCTGTGAGTTTTTAGAGAGTAGGGAATAGCTATGTTCAACTCTGTATCCTCTACCTCAGCACAGGTAGATACCCACGAAATGTTTGGTGTGCACGAATGAATAAATGAGGAAATGAATGACGGACGGGTGAATTCTGGTTCTGGCCTTCTCCCAGCTAAATTATTTAACTTGTACAGCTTCTTCCTCTTACGCAAGGAAGGGAAATGAGTACTGGAATATGTGAAGGCCTTCCCAGCTCAAAATACATCCTTCAACAAATATTTACTGAGCACTTTGTAGTGCCGGGCCCTGTGCTGGTATGGGGCTGCATATCTCTGTGAACAAAGCAGCTAGTGGAGGAGACTCACAGGGCCAAGCGAACAATGCAGGAAACCCAGGATGCTTGGAGCACAGGAGGCCCTGCTAGACTTGGGGATGCAGCCTGGAGGATGAGCGGAATTAGTCAGAAAAAGAGGAGCAGGGAGTGCACACCAAAGAGAGGACACACTTGTGCAAAACCTGGAGGGAAGAAGAACATGATGTTTTGGGAAAATTGTGAATGCTTTGCTGTGGCTGGCATGTGGAACACAAAGGGAAGGGGGTGAGGGCTTATACTGGACAGGTGAAAGGGGAGCAGGCAGGATACCAGGGTTTGGACTTGGTGCTGAGGATAAAGGGGAGCTATGAAAGGAACTATGCTTCAATGCTGGGTGTGGGGAGCTATTGACCTGCGTCACATGGAGGTCCCAAAGAGCATGAACTGAGGACTGCTCAAAGCAAAGAAAAGATGCACAAGACAGGCATTCCCAGGCTTGAGCTCTCAGCCTTGCCTTCATTCACACAGATTCTAAAATTAAATTTGTTTGCTCCAGGTCAGAGGACAGTAGCACGCAGTGTACCCCAGGAGAGCACTTTGGGTCTCCAGGGCCAGCCCGAAGCACCTGCTTGGACCTGTACAACAGACATTTGGAGATGCCTTTTCCTGAGTCCCCGCTTCCTTCCCACACAGCCACACCAATCAGTGCACTGACGGTGACTCTGCAGAGCAGGAGACAGGGGCTTGGGGGCAGGGGCTACAGATGTGTGGGGGGAGGACCAGCCTGCCCAGGAGGCCCGGGAGCCTTGTTAACTGGGGCCAAAACAAACTCATTAAGTAGAGAGCAGAGCCAAGCACAGAGACTCCACAGATGAAAACGCTGGGGGATCCATTTTAGCAGGTGAAGGGCTTGAGAAGTGTGGGTGCTTCTGGTTTGGGGTTGTGAGTGATTGTCTGCATGTGTGGGGGTGTATGAGCCCCAGCTGCCATCTCTGTAGGGTCTTGCTGTACATACTTGCTTTTCTCTACTTTGCATTTGATGCACGCATGCTCTTGTGCATCTCTGCACACATGTAGGCAGGCACGTGGGGAGAAGTACATGAGTACATGGTGGATGATCAGGGCTCCGCCACATTGCACGTAGGCTGGTTCTGTGCCACTCCCAGTGCGTGCGTGTGCGTGTGTGTGTGCATGTGCATGTGTGGGTGTGGTGCATCCATGCATATTCCCAGAAGGGAGAGGGTGTGTGCTGACTTACATGTGTACCATCTGCTCTGGTCTAGACTTGTGTGCAGGATCATGTACGTGCTTCTGAATGGTCAGAAGCATGACCACACGTAGGAGCCTTAGTGCTAGTAACCAGGGACAGTGTTCCAGTCACTTACACTTGCACAACAAATTGTCCCAAAACTCAGCAACTCAAACACAATGATTAACTATTTCTCACAATAATAAATGAGTTGTCTTCAGCTTCAAGTCATATGGCTGAGGCCACTCAGGAGGCAGCATTATGGGGGGGGGGGTTGGCTGGGCTGGAACATTCCAGATGAACTCCCATCCCCCAGGGGCTACTCACCCCTTAGTGTATCCTGAGCTTCTTTAGAGTACGGTGACTGATTTTGAAAGGGAGAGTTCCAAAAGAACAAGCCCCAGCAGGCAAGTGCACATGCGTGACCTCTGCTTGTGTGAACTTGCTCACATCCCATTGGTCAAAACAAGTCATGGGGTCAAACCCACATACACGGGCGGGGAACTACCCAAAAACCTGATTCCAGGACATGTGCTTGGAAGGAGCAAGCTGGAAGCCTAAAGGGTCATGGGCTGACCCTTTAGTGTCAGGTGGTTTAAGAATGACTCAGCAAAAGTCTCCTACCTGGCTTCATTTTAAAGTCAGGCATGCGCAGCCAGGGACTCACTTCCAGGTCATTTGCAGGCTGTTCTCTGTGGTTGCAAGTGCCGGTTCCACTGTCGCCCAGATGTGTGACGTTGGGTGAATAGTGTAGCTTCTCTGTGCCTTTTTTTTTTAATCTGAAATAAGGGGTGAACAATTTCTCTCCCCTAGGGTCACTGTGAGGGGCGGATGCAATGATGACCACTGTGCACTCTCAGTCCTCAGTGCACGGCCACCACTGCCATCACTGCAGAGAGGGGGAACATAAACAAAGACCAACCGAGGGCCCAGACCTCCCCTGTGTGCCTGCAGCTGAGAGGGGGATCCCATGGGTCACAGACCTGTCAGTCAGTCCACATCTACGCTGAGCTCCAGGTGCAAGCAAAACCCCAGCCAGGTGCCTGCAGAGCTTGCCATCCTACAGGAGCCTGACTGAGACTGACACATGCAGGGAAAGAAAAGATGCAGCCAGTGCCAGGCAGCATAAGCCAAGAGCCAGACAAACAAGCAGATAGCACCGACTCAGGATTGGAGAAGGGGACATGGGTGGAGACTTGGAGCTGTGGTGAGGGTATAGGAAGCCTTCCTGGAAGAAGTGAGTCCTAAGCAGAGCCCTGGAGCGTGGCAGGGTCCTTACAGAGGAGACAACTGGGAGAACAGAGAAAGTGCTGAACTTCTGTGGTCCCTCCTTGCCAGGGATGCATCATAGGACCTCCTAACCCCCAACATCTCCAACCGTCTGTGCTCTGCTTGTCTCCTTCCCAGGTGGCATGTTCTGGTCATGTTTGGCACAGATTCCCACATCATAGCCTGACATCACTAATCAACTAGCAAACACACACACACACACACACACACACCCCTACGTCTTAGGCATTTCAAAGCAGGAGGCCATTATCAACTTACTGAGGTTAGTACTTGGGTTGAAACCATTTTTGCAGTAAAAGAAAGCTTCGTTTTGAAATGCAGAAACTCTGATTCCTGCCCTCTCCATCTGCAAAACTGTGCCTTTCACTTAGTGTCTTAAACTCTTTGGATGTCAGCCTTCTGGCCGGGGCAGGAGAATATTCATTCCTCCTCAGAGGTACACTGGGAGCCTCGAAAGAAAGGATGTGTGCGAGGCTCGAGTGAAGTACAAAATCCAGGAGCGATGATGGCGATGGTTATGCTGCAGCCAGACGCCAGAAAGCCGGAGCAAACGCATCCATTAAGGCCTCACTTGCAGGGCGTTGGAGGCAGAACAATCAGTTGAGGAGTGAGAGTGAGACACAGACGCTCTGAGCTGTCAGTCCGCAGGCTTGGAATCTGGGCCTCAGCGCAGAGATGGTGGAAGTTACCGCAAACATGTGCTGTGGAAGAAGCTCAGGGCTTGAGCTCTCCCTGACAGGCGGGAGAGCCTTGGAGAAGCAGGCAACTGCGGGTTAGGAGACAGATGTTTTTGGTTGATGACAGACGGGTAATGACGAGCACAATTAGTTTACTGAAGCAGATCCCTGTTTACCAGCATCTGGGAATTGCAAGTTATGGTGTTGTGTCTCTTCCTGCCCCCCCCTTCCCCAGCCTCATCCCCAGTCCCAGCTTCCTTCATCCCTACCCCCTCCCCACTCCAACCCCCCTCCAACTCTTGAACTCAGACTTCTAGCCTCATGTTAGAAGCTGCTCTCCTGATTTGGAAGCTCCCCTCCCTTTGCCCAGAAGAACCTTTACTAATCCTCTAAGTCTCCCTTGGTAAATGACACCTGTAGAGACCGAGCACAGAGAGGTCAGAGTGTGTCCAAAGCCACACAGCATATTAGCGGTCAAACCAGATCTGGTCAGGTCTTTCCCTGGCAGACACCCCACGACTCCCAGGTGCAAGTGCAGTCTGGTGTCTGAACTGTGGCGCATGGCCAGCAAATTCAGAGGAGGTTTGGCCTCCCCACAGAGCTTGCTCCCTCTAGCTCTTGCCCCAGCAGTAGCTGTGGAAGCAGAACTGCCTGGAACAACTGTTCTGTAAACCTCAATACAAAGACCTTTTATTCCTTTCTCTTTTTCCTAAAGGTTGTAACTTGTTAAGTTAAATTCTGATGTTGGGGGTAGGGGGATGCCCTGTTTATCTTTCCCATGCACCCTTCTTGCCCATCAAGAGTAAAGGGTCTTGCTTTCCTTGAATGATCTATTCTTAGCTCACAGCCCACAATCTGGTCTGCCATAGCTACATTAACTGGAGTCTTCCCTTGGCTTTATAAGGCTTTGAGACAACATCTGGAAACACATGTTTGCTCAGGGATGGAGCAGGAATGGGAGGCATGGGGCCAAAAGCAAGCTCCAGCTCCTGGGGGAGGGGTCAGATGTGCTGAGGATTCTGGCAGGCTGCTAACCAAGATGGGCTGATTCAGGAGCTCCGCACATTTGGAGGGACGGCTCCCCCTGTAGGCTAGGCACAGGCAGCTGCCCAGCCTGGCCGGCCCACGGATTGGGGCTGGTGCTGCCAAGGTGCTGGATTCTTTCCTAACAGCCTCCCACTTTCCTCCTATCCTATGGCGAACAATGAGGAGTCCAGTTTCTCGAACATTTCAACTTTCTTGTTTCCCAGAGGTGGAAAATTCCTGACTGGCTGGAGACTTCATCAAACTCAAATTTGTGGAGGCTCCAAATGTGAAATTCGGGGCTAGGCACATTACACTTCGCAGGCAGAGGGATGATAGATGCAGTGCTGCTTGCAGTGCTCGTGGTAGTGACGGTGACGGCAGTGAAGATGGAGGTGGTGAGGTGGGATGGTAGAGATAGATGGTGGAGACGTGGTGGGAAACAGGGTGGGCGAATGTGGATAAAAACTAGGGCACTCCTTCTTACCAAGTTTCTCCCACTTGCCATGTCTCTATTCGCCACAGCACAAGGAGGGCCAATCACAGGGACGCACGTTTCTAGTCACTGTGGTTGTCACGTTGAACCAATCAGGGGACTTCCTTGGGATTTTCAGCCTCAACTGTGGAGATGGAAATTCTTTTGTTCTGGGGCCACTATACATCCAGGATATAAACTCCTGACATTCATATGGACAGGGTTTGCTTATAGAAGGAGAGAATTAAATGAAGAGCAAAGAAGCAAAGATAAAAAAATGGAGAGAAAGAAGGCGTATTTTGGTGTTTGGTATTTGCCCCTGGGCATGGTCTTACACTTCCCTGTGTCTGTGTGTGTGTGTGTGTGTGTGTGGTGTGTGTGTGTGTGTGTGTGTGTGTGAACTTTAAACTCCCATCTCTTTTTTTCCTTAAGCTAGTTGACTTGAGTTCCTGTCATTTGCTACTCGGTTCTGACTGTCCCTGAGCAGAAGGTGATCAAGGATGTATAGATAATCATATGAGGATTCTGGTGGTGATGACAGTACAGATGAAAGTGATAAAGGCAAAGATGGCAGCAGTGATGGGGCGGGGGGCACCTGGTGATGTGATGGTCCTGATGAGAACAGAAGGGTAGTGACCGTGATTTAGATTCGATAGTGACATTGATGGGAATGATAGCGCTGCTGAAGGAGGTGAACACGTGATGGGTCATGGTTGTGGTGAAGATTCTAAGGCTTTACCAGCCTGGTGTGGGTCTTTGAAACACAGATCTAGAAGAACCAAGAAAGGACCATTAGAAAGGGGGGCGGAATGGGGGAGGAACAAATTCTTCGAGAATGCCAGGTGTTGTCTTTTTTCTTAGCTAGATAAATCCAAGCTGAACCTAGAGAGGAGCGTTCTGGGTGGCACCCCATGGAACTTCAGAATTGTATTTAGAGGGGCCTCCCTGGTGGCCCAGCGGTTAAACACTGCTCTGTGGAGCTGTTGGCAGCGGCGACGTGCGTTTGACGCCCGGCTGGGGAGATTCCCACATGGCATGGCAGACCTCTCCTGCCTCTCCTGCTGCTCCCCTCAGCAGTGTGTTTCGGTTGATCTGCCTGTTCTGCTCCCCGCTCTGTCTCTGGTGAACCCTCTTGCCACCCCACGCCTCTGGCCTGTACCCCAGCTTGTATGCATAAATAAATAAATCTTTAAGGAAAAAAAAAGAATTGTATTAGAACCTTCTGGAATGGAAATACCCAGGGGCCCTAATCCCATCAGGTCCTTTTGAGAATTCCAAGTGCCTCCAGGGTCAGATAAACTTGGGGAGGGACGGCAAACATTAAAAAACACTGCATCTCACGCCTGACCATTTATACCGTAACTGTATATATCTGTGATATTTGTTTATGTTCATCTCCTGGTGAAAATGAGTTAATTTTGATGAATAATAGCAACCTATTTTTGTTGAACATTGACCATGTACTGGGGATTATTCTAAGTGCTTTATATACATCATCTCTGTGATGAAATCCTCAAAACCATAGATATTTCTATTTTCCATTGAGCAAAGGTGGAAACTGAGCTAGAGAGAGGTCATGTGCTTCACCCAAGGTCACAGTGTTTGGAAGGCAGGGTGGACAGCCAGGGTGGGCTCTGGGTCCCGCTGCCTCACTCATGCCCAGCTGGGAAACATGCTCAGAGTGGATCTTATGCCACCCAGCAACAATTCTCTTCTGTACCAGGTTCTTCTCCAGTGCCTCACCTTAGGTCTTTTTCTACCCAAGAAGACATTTTCCAGAGGCCAAGGCCAAGGGAAGGGAAATGAACCTCTGTGGGTCCAATGGAAGAAGCCACCTGCTTTAGGGAGCTGACTGATCCTGTCACCCCCCCACAAGTGAGGAGCTCTGATGGTGGAGGGCTGGGTTTGGGGAAAGCCTCTGCCTCTTACTTGGGCACAGTTCCTTCTCCCAACCAGAGGGCTTTTGCTTTTGCTCCAGTAGTGAGCACAGAGCTCTGCATTTCTGATCCAGTCATAAAACTATTTTGGAGGTCACACAAGCCCATGTGTAACTTTCACTTCATCACGTTGGGCTGAAAACTGTTTCTCTGAGACTCCTTTTTCTGCTTTATAGAGTACAGACAATGATCCCTATTTCCGAGGGTTGTTGGGCACCTTCAGTGTATAAAGTGCCTAGCCCAGTGCCTGGGGCACAGTAATTAATCAACCAACGGCAGCCATAGTTATTGTGATGCTATTCTCCTCTCCTGGACATCAGTCCTCCATTTTGCCATCTCCTTCTCAGGTGTAAGCAAGACTTCTGTTCTGCTAAGGGGAGAGAAGGCAAGGAGGGAAGAATCCAGTGACCAAAGAAATCCAGAACTGACTTTAGCACAGGAGGGACAGTGTTGGCTCCTGAGCTGCCTCCCTCCGTCAGAAGTTACATATCCCGTGGCTGGATTTTTAAAAATAAACACATGCCATTTCCACAATGGAAAATTTTCTTTGAAAAAAAAAAAAGAAAGTAAAACATTCTCCTGTCGTCTCCCTTGGCCAAAGAGAACTAAGAAAGATAAATGAAACCTTTTACACAGACTCACAAGGTTCCAGCTCCTGGCTTCACCCTGACGTGATTCTGGCTTTGCTAGTCTCCTGCAGCCCAGAAGCACCCATCCCCAGTGCCCCCAGGAGGGCAATGGGGGCTCTACAGCTGGAATATTGTCTCTTTGGAAAGGGGTTCCTATTACCAGCCTTTTAGTGTTGTCTTTTTTTATTCTCAGTGGTGCCCCCTGCAGGCATCCAGTGCCACTGCGCTTGCTAACCTCATTCATTTATCCCCTCTTGGCGTGTTGTTGGTGGATCACAAGTGTGGCACTGATAGGAAAAAATATTTGTCCAAGGTCACCCAGTAAATAAATGGAAGAGCCAGGAACAGAGGGAAGGCTTTGGTTCCTTGCCTAGGTACTTTCTTCCATACCTGCCCCTCTGCCACACCCTCTGTGTGGAACATTGACATCAACTTGTTAGTCTAGGATACGGTAAAGAAAACTCTAATGTGGACTCAGAAACCATGGAGTCTGCCCACCCAGCGCTTTGTCATCTGTGGCACTCTGTGAGTCAGCACAAAACTCCGAGTTCCCATTGTATCTGCTACACGGGGGTGTTGGGAGCACCATCAGCCTATTATATAGAAAGGACTCAAGACAGATTTTTTTAAAAATTGTATTCTTTTTTAATGAGGTGACACTGAATCCATATTTTTTCATTCAAATCACAAGGAACCATCCTAGATTCTTATGCAGAGACCGGAGGTATTAATCAATGTATTGGGCTATGCTGAGTTTCCCAGTTTTTCCACAGTGAATAGATATTGCTTCTCTAACGATGACAACAACAACAACAAAAAGCCTGTGTTTAAATAAAACACAAACAAGTTATCTTTTCAACCACATTTCCTCTCCTAGCATGATTATCATCAATCCAGACAAAGAAGTCATTCAGAGCAGGCTCTACTATAAGGCCGCACAGACAACCACCACCTCACTTGATGTCATTTGTTGGGTTGGGTCCCCAAAGAGGCTTAGAGACAGTTTTTCAGGAAGGCTACTGGGGTGAGGACAGCAGGAGTGGGCAGAGGCAGAAGTTTAATGGAAATGCAGTCCTAAAAGTCCTCAGTCAACCCTGTGGGCAGCTTGGAGCTGGAATGCGCTGAGGAGTTGTCCTGAATTAGAGGGACTATTGTCTGTACCTCTGTACCTGCTCCAGTCCCAGGGTGCAGGCGAACCCCTGGGAAGGAGTGTGATCCTAGGTGAGGCTGATCTTTTTAGCCAAGTGTGATCCATCAGCAGCAATACTCCCAGAGTTGGGGGAGCCAGTCCTTCTGTCCTGAAGAGGATCTGGGCAGTGTGTCCCAGCATGCAATACACTAAGGGTAAAGTTGGCCTTATCAGAGGCAGACCTTTGATGAAAGGACCCCAGTCCCATTCCAAGGTGTCAACCAAGGGTACATATCACTCCTTGCAATTCCCCATAGGGTTAAATGAGACATGTGGCCATGGGGACAGGAAAATGCAAGAATCAAGCAATTCACTGGTCACATCTAAGCTCTTCCCTGCTCTCCTCCAGACACTCCATGCACAGGTGCCTAGAGGGGCAGGCACATGGCTGTCCAGATGAGCCACCCTAACCCTCCTGTAAAGTCACAAGATCTTAAAAGAACCGTGGATTTCAAGCATCCTCCCAGATGCTCAGAAGCCCCGGATATCTCAAGAGAAGTCTGTCACCCCTGCACTTGCTGCCCCACCCGGGCACTCTGAGGGGAGCAGCCCTCTATGTTTTATCTGTCGTGACACTTGAAATAAGCATGCCTGTATGAAAATACTCCTAAAAGCTATCCAGACTTGGAAGCAATTTAAAAACGCTTTGAGGGAATCAGTCAGAATGCTTTGGGTTACAAGTAACAGAAAGCTTGGCCCAAATGGACCGGACCAGTAAAGTGAAGCTGTGGACTTACATAATTGAAAGATCCACAGCCACCCCTGGCTTCCGGTGATGTTTGGTCTAGAGTTCAACAGTGTCATTAAGAACACAGTGTTTTCTTACCTTCCTACTTCCCTCCCTCCTGCACATCTGCTTCTGCTACAGCAGTCTCAGGGTCCCTTTCCTGTGGTCCCAAGATGGCTGCCCATAGCTCCCACTTTCTCATTCATATTCTGCCAAAGAGGCAGAGTCTTAGCTTTAATAGCAGAAGTCCTGAGGTTGGCTCTCACAGGAGTAGCTCAGGTCACATGTTCATCCCTGGGCCAATCCCAGTGGGCAGGAATAAAGAATTAGCTCACCGACTTCACCCCTGGTGAGGTGATTGTTTCCTCAATCATTATCCCCAAACCTGCAACTGGGGCCTGAGACACAACTGACAAATGTCCTCATGGTTCATGGTGCTATGAAACTCATAACTGCTTTATTAGTAAAACATCCATAAACGCCTTAATAGCACAAAAGTTTTGCAACTGATGGAGTGATGTGCATGCTCCCAGGACTCTAGCTGTTCAAGTGTAGCTTGGCTTTTGTGCTGCTAGCAATGTGGTTCTCTCTTTAGGTATGTAGAGGCTTATTTTTATTATCATTCATGATCTCTTTATGGGAGTCATTTGTCCTTCCCACTCTCTGTCCATGTGATTTGAATAGAGCCTTGCAGCCCCAGTTGGCTGACAGACCATGTGACCTAAGATTAGTCAATCAGTGTAGCTCCACCCTCTTGGCATTAGTGATTGGTTGGGGAATAGACATGTGACCCATTCTGGGCCAATGGCAGCCAGGACTATAACAGGAGGAGGAAAAACTCTTCTTCTCTACTGAATATGAATCCAGGAAGGGGTAATCTGTAACTGCCGACACCCTGCATACCACAACTTGGAGACTAAAAATGAACACAGCCAGAAAAGAGCGGAGTTCAGACATGGATCAAGACTGCTTGCTGGTGACAATTTAAAACCCAAAACAAGCTTCCCCTGATGTCAGAGCTCTCTTGGAGTTATCAGGAGTATGTCCCAATAGGTCTCCTTTGCTCAAGTCTGATGAGTAGGATTTTCTGTCACTGGCAGCCCGAAGTGTCCTAGCTGGTAGAGTGGGTTTGACTTGTCCCCACCTCCACCACCTTGGGCTAAATGCTCCTGACTCATCTTGTGTAGGAGAAACTTTTCAACTAGTTTCCCTGCCAAATGCTTCTGCTTGAAGGTGTCAAAACATGGGACCTGTTAAGAAGAAACTGTCGTCTGTAATAGGTCAAAGTCACAGTGTCAGCTGCCTTTACTGAGAAATGTTGGAAAGAGAAGTGCCCAAAGGCAGCAGAAGAGAAAGGCAGGCGGGGTCCACCCTTAGCAGGGCATTGCAGGGGAAGCTGTAGCTCATCCCTGGGGAAATGAAGCCTGGCTGTTGGGAATGTTTCCCAAGAGAATGTGCACGGCTTTGCTGCAAATTCCCACTCAAGCCCTTCCTCAAATGGCTAAATAATCTGAAGCGCTTTGCTATGTATTTTTCATTCCACATACTATTTGCTCTGCCTGCCTGTCCCAGACAGCTAAGTTTAACCCGATAGAGACATTCTTCTTGCGGAATTCAAGTTAATGGACTCCCATAACTCATGAGACCATGTGTCGACTGTTCCACTGTAACTCTGCTTATGCCTAATTCAGCAGCTGTCACCCAGTGTGTTCTCCCCCACTCCCCTCACGCTCGGCCCTAGGCCCAGGTTCAGTGGAGCCCTGGGTGAGCACTGATGCTAACTAGATGCGAGCCTCACTCCTCAGAGAACTCAGAGCTGGAGGAGGTCGGAGGGGAAGAAGAGAAGCTACTAAGCGAGGCCAGGAGGAGTAAGGCTGCGTGAGAGCTGGAGCTGGAGCCCATCGGGCTAGCCGAGGGGTCCAGGAAGATTCTCCATTGTCAGAAGACATTCAAATGTCAGAATGACATTTGCTTATTAAGATAGGAAAATGAACTTGGATGTGTGACAAAAAAAGCACTTCTTAGTACAGGTGGGAGCAGAAAGACCCAGAACATTCAGATAAGTATGGGTCTTTTATCTAGTACAAGTTGTTGGTTAAAAGTTAAAGAGCAGCAGTTTGGGCCTGGCTCATGTTTCCTACTGACAGATGAGGTGGGAAGCACAATGAACTCGGTGAGCCCTGGGGCACCCATTACTTGCTATGTGATTTGACACATCTCTGGACCTCAGTTTCCTTATCATCAAAAGGGGTGGGGGAGAGTAACATATGCCCTGCCTGCCTCACCAGGCTGCCTGTGAGACTCAAATAAGACAATGTCTGTAGTCAGACTGGCTGTGTATGCTCGGGCAGGTTGTGCAAGGTACAAATGTGCCTGGTGAGTACAAGCACACTTCACTTAACTAGTGACGTCATCCGGCTGTTCAATCCACAGACAGTTCTCTTTCAGATTCCCCGAAGGGACCATGACAACCAGTGATTCTGTGTGCAAAGACCAGATCAAAAATGTGTGAGACATGAATGGGATCGTCTAGCGGCATGCTCTGACTGGCTTTGACCCTGCCCAGAGATGTCTCTCTGCAAGGAAAACAGAGGAAAAGGAGCAAGGAAGCTGCATTGGAACTGAAGTCATTGTTCCCCTGCTCCTAGGCGGAGGGAAAGCCAGTGAAGAAAATATGTCAGCAAGGGACCTCCCTCTGTTGAGTGTGGGGTCCTCAATAGGAGTAACCACCACGAAAACATCCTAGGATTTCCATGACCCCTGCTTCTCCTGGGGGAGGGGGTCAAGAGGACCTGGGAGAAACTACCGAGGTAGGATAGTGGCTACAAAATACGGCGGCAGGAACAGACCAGAGGTTGACAGGAGAGGGGTAGTGAGGGTGGGCCTGCAGGAGGAGGGGCTTTGGGGTTGGCCCCTGTGCTGTGGCCATGGTGGCTACAGTCTCCACATGCTAGAAGAAAAGGTTTGTCCTCCTGCATGCCCCTTTCCCTCTATCCTGGCATTGCTGACTGAGCTTGCTCCCCTGCCCACTCTGTTGGCCCCATTCTGAGCCTCTTCTCAGCTCCTGGAGAGAGCAAGCCAGAACCTCCACTATTCTGGAAGGTGGAGGGCTCTCACCAGCTCAGTCCCCTAATGGTTGATCCCTGATTTCTGCTCCTCTCCTTATTTCTTGTCTGCGCCCCACACATCTCATAACTTTGGGGGTCCGCACCTGGGTTCTTACACTCTACGCCTCCTGTGGTGGGACCACAGCCCTTCCCAGACCTGCCCACTGAGTTGCTCATTTGTTGGTCAAGTGGAGTGTGGGAGTAACCTTACAGAGTGAGTATGGATTCCAGTTCACCAGCTCAGGTCCAACAGAAGCCGAAGGGTCCCTATTCTTTACTCCTCCCTTTCTATTGCAAGCCCTCCTTCAGTCTCAGTAGTAAACACAGACATCTTGGAGTCCTCTCCTCTTCCATGGTGACATCTCAGTTCCTGGAAGCGTAAATGACATCCAGACCTCCGGTCTTCAACGTCATTTGTGATGTCCTTGTTCTTTGGTCCCTCTGGGTTGCTGCACAGATGACCTCTGTCCCTTTGCAGGGTCCTTACCCATCTCTTGTCTAGTCCTGTGCTGCTTCGGGGGAAGCAGGGTGATTCTTGTTCTTCATCCTGATGTATGGGCAAGCTTTGCAAGGCTGCCTAAGATGTGATTGCTAGAACATTCCATGAAGTGTTCCCCTTCCCTGGGGTCTTGCCACTTCCCAGGGCTCTCTGTAAGAGGACCCAGGTCCCCACTATTCTAAGGTCCTCCAAAGCTCTCCGGGTCCTTCTCTGAAACCACCCCTGGCTGTGCTATTGTGGCTCCTGATAATCTCCCCATCCCCCTGCTCTCGCCCCCTTTCCCACTCTGAGAGATAATTTATTACTATTGCCCATGTGGTCTTTTCCAAATTTCACTAGTATGAATCCTTTCTGTTGTTTTATGGCCCAAGAATTTTCAACTCAAAGCCAGAAGACTCCTTCCTCTGCTTTCTGACATCACAGCCCCACGCCCCCGAGACAATAACATAGGACAGAATTTCGGTGCAGGCAAGAAACAAGTATGGAAGGATGAAGTCCAGAGGGAGAAATCACTGATTAAATTTTCAAACATTCAGGTGCTGTCAAGTCTCCCCTGGAGTTCAGAGAAGCTTAAGGAACCTGTTAAGATTATGGCACTGGTCACAGACAGACCCAAAATGAGAATCTGGAACCTCTTTTGGCATGCCAAAATACAGTATTTGATCACCCTGAGTGGTGATGAGAAAACCTGTAAGACTGCCAGCCCGACTGGACCATCTGGGGGAGAAGGAAGTTTCCATCAATTACCCACAACCTCTGGGTGGTGGTGAGCACTTTTTGAGCTCTGAAAAAAAAAAAGCCACTAAGTCAGATCACAGATGAGTCGTGAGGACCATTGTTTTTCTGGAGGAAATCTGGATGAGAAGGCTGTTCTGGTGAAGAGTCGGAGAACCTTATCATTTGGTGGAGGGTGAAGAAATTGGAAAGATTTATTCTAGAAGAGAAACATCTTTGAAGGGCTGTCTGGTGGAAGAAGGACTTGTTCCAGGGCTCCCCGTAGGACATGGGGGACACACAGGGAGTCAGGCCTCAGCCTCTCTAAGGAAAGACCTGAGGATTTGTCTGAAGATGCAAACCCTCCTCAGAGAGTTTCCCCTCAGTGGGATGATGATGCAGAGGATGGATGAACCCTGGCTGCTGACATGGACCCTCGGATGGAACGTCCCAAGAGACCTCGGTGGCCCCTGCCCGCCGAGATTCATGGTTTCTCACACATACCGAGTTCTGGTAACTCCTACCCTCATTTGTTTCCTCCCCGTTAATCCAGACCTTGTGGTAACTCAGGCAGGTGCTGTCTGAAGGCATCACCAACTATGAAAAATGAGTGTGCTGAGAGATAGAAAGTGAAATTAGATCACAAGGGAAGGCCTGCCCTGCCGATGAGAACAGAGTGTTTCCAAGCCTCCTTTCACATGTGAGCGATCACCATCATCATCCACGTCGCCGCTCACTCCACGCCCCGCGACCTTGCCTGTGTTTTGGCGCGCAGAAAGAGGCCATCAGGCAGGAGTGCTCATTTCCCAGGCGTCCTCACCCTCAGGTCCTGCGCCAGCCAGACTCATCCTGCCTCCCTCATGGCAGCCTCAGAGGATGAGGCCTCTCACGGTTCAAAGCCAACTACCCCACCTGTGTCCTTGACCTCCAATTCTCCTGCCTCCTCCAAGGGCTCACTCCATCAGTCATTCTTCCCTCTTCGGGAGCTTCCTCTTTCCCAGTCCACTGGCTGCTTCTCCTCTGTCTGAAAATATACTCAGATATACTCCCATATCCAAAAAGAAAAAAAAAACCAGCATCAAATCCTCCCATGTCCCCCTCAGGTTTCTGTTTGAATTTCCTTTCTCATCCAACCTTCTTAAAAAAGTAAACTACCTCTGCTCTTGTCCAATTGCTCAGACCTCAGTCCACTGCAAACTGATCATCGGAAGCTGCTCTTAATGTTCTTAATGACCCTGATTAGACAAATCTAAGCAGCACTCCTCAATCCTTTGCTACTGATTGTCATTGTATTGAAAACCAGTGGAATGCAGAGAAAACTATGGAACTCTCTCCCTTGATCTCTGTGATATCATGTGAAGCATTGCGCGTGGAGTTGAAAATCGGCTCTTCTGGGAAATGCAACCTCTCTCCCCCCCCATTTACTCTGTGGCCCCATCCACAGTGAGCACTGGAAAATATGCCCTCTTTGGGTGCTGAACAGTTATCTCAGACTGTCTCCCCCTGTGGAATGCTGCAAGCCTAAGAATTAAAACTTGAACAGTCAGAGGTCCAGATTTGTGATGTGTGATGTGTGTGTGTGTGTGTGTGTGTGTGTGTGTGTGCGCGTGTGCACTCGCAGTATAGCTCACTTAAAGATGTAACAGTCTTCTTAACCATTTGATTCTGGATGATTTCGCGTACCAGTAGCCACATCTATAGTTTTTATTTTAGATATGACATTCGCTGAATTTCTTTCCTCTCTTGTCCCCATTGGCCCCCACTTCCCTAAAGACACTAAGTTTGGGGGTAATAATCACAGGTAAGGTGGACCTATCAGATTTCGATGGGAGAGCAGGCTTTCAAGTCACTTTGAACTGAGTCAGTTTGTCCAACTGAGAAGATAAACCTCTGATTCCATCCATTTTTCAACAACAGATATGACAGTCATCCATCAAGCTGATCCTGCCACAGGGTAAGACGTTTCTCTGGCTGTATTGAAGGTTTTTTTGCTCCACCATTGGTTTTCAGCAATTGTCCAGCCCAATTCAGGTTGCATTTCAGCAAACCAGAATTGTTCTGGTTTTCTTTGTCTTTATCATGATTGAAATTCATTGAGTTTCTTGGCTCTATAAGTTTATATTTTCCATCAAATTTTGAAAATTTGAAAATGCTTGGTCATTATTTTCTTTTAAATACCCACATCCTCCCTACTCTTTTCTGGGACTCTCCTTGACATCTGTTCAACAAGTCACAAACTCTTTTAATGCATTTCTCAGATTTTATTCTCTGTGTGCTTCAGTTTATCCTGTCTTCAAGTTTTCTGTCATGATTTATTTTCTAGTTAATATATCCAATGAATTTCTCATTTCATATATATACATAAAACATTTTATGTTAGTCACAGTTGTTCAGAGAAACAGAACCAATAGGCTGTATCTCTGCCTATCTATCTACCTATCTTTCCATCCATCCATCCATCCATCCATCCATCCATCCATCCATCCATCATCTGTCAATCAGTCAATCATCTACCAATCTATCATCTATATGTGAATGAGATTTATTCTAAGGAAGTGGCTCCTGTGGTTGTGAAGTTCCCATCTGCAAGGAGGGGAAAACCAGTGGCCTGAGAACCAGCAGTGCCGCTGCTATGTGTCCCAGAGCACAAGAAGACACATGTCCTCACTCAATAGGCCACATAGAGAGAAAATTCAATCTTCTTTCCCTTATTTTTGTGGAGGGGCTTTCAGTGGTTGGTGATGGCAACCCACATTGAGAGGGTGCTTCACTCAGTTCATCAGTGTGAAAACTGATTTCTCCTAGAAACATCCTCACGAACAGACCCAGAAGTAATGTTTGAGCAGCTATCTGGGCATTCTGTGGGCCAGTCCAGTTGCCATAAAATTAACCATCACACTATGTTTTCTAGTTCTTTTGGCTCTTTTAAATTATATGTCCTATTTCTTTCCCTATTATGTCCATGTTTCCATTTAAATACATGAAACTACTGATAACAGCTGTTTAAAATCATTATCTACTAGTTCTATCATAACTGTCATGTCTGAGTCAACTTCTATTGACTGAGTTTTTTCTCTTGGTTATGAGTATCATTTCTTTGTTTCTCAAATCCAGTGATTTTTGCTCAGAAGATGGACATTTTGAATCTTACACTAGAGTGATGAATTGTGTTACCATTATTTAAAGCATGTTGAATTTTATTCTAGCAATTTACTTGGTAAATGGCTTGATCTTTTCATGGCATGTCTTAAGCCTTGTCAGGATGGGTCTGTTATCACCTTCACTTGAGTCTTGTTAACTCAGCTCTACTCCTAAGGTCTGGCTTTTCTGATAGTTCCAGTAAGTATTCTGGGTGCTCAATGAGGTCTCTCTACCTTGGGTGGCTTGAACTTAAACTCCCAACTCTCAGCTCAGAGAATTATTCAGTTTTCAATTTCCTTGTAGTAATTTTTCTTTCTCCAGTATTTGTTCTTTGTCCAACTTCAAGGAGATGTACGTATACCACATGGTTTAGTAGTAGCCACATATTCAAGGGGACTCTTGCAAAATTTCTGGAGTTCATTCTCTGTGTCGCTCCCTTCTCTCCAGTATTCTGCTCTGCAAGTCCCAGCTCATCAGTTCTCTGAATTCTGATCTCTATCTCTTCAAAACAGTGGGATTTCTGTGCTTTGTTGGGTTCCCCTTTCCATGGCCACAGCCTGGTAAATGCCTGTAGGCAGAAAGTCAGGCTGATCACAGAGTTCATCTTATTTATTTTCCTTCTCTCCGGGAACACAGTCTTACTCTGCCGGTTAGCCAATATCTGAAAACAGATGTTTCATATATTTTATCCAGTTTTCTACTTGTTTATAGGGGGTGGGGGTCGTCCAATATCTGTATTCTATAGCCCAAAGCAAAAGTACACACAGGATAAGTTTTCATTATTCATTCTTACTGAAATTTGTTTCTCAATTTTACCTTTTAACATTGAGGGTTGGAAACAGTTGCCACTTTCAACTTCAAAAGTACTAGTTAGTGGACATTTAGGTCCCTCTCATTCCTGCTTGTCTACCAGCTAGTTCTCTGCTAAGCATATGCTTTTCTTCTCTCTTGCCAAATACAGCTAAAGGCAAGCATCACATCACCAACTATTTTCTAACTTTTTTCCCTGGAGTTACGAGTCCTTTTAATACCTCTCCTGTCTTTCACATTATTGGAAGACATACACTTAATGGATGAATGGAGGTGGCAGAGCTAAAACAAATAAATATCTGGGTTCTCGATGACATATTGGATTGGCAAAGAATTCCAGGACCTACTTTCAAACTTACTAAGTGAGATAAATAAATGTTCTTATTGGAGCCACCTTTGAGCGGGTGTTCTTTTCCTTGCAGCCTAAAGCTTGCCAATGAACCCCTGGTGATCCCATCCCTTCTATGCTTCCTAGTGCCACACCTCCTCCGACCTTTGTCTCTGGTCCAGAACTTCCCCCATGAGGGGGAAACTCCAATGTCCACGCGCCTTCTAGCCATCTCTGCTGGAGACGTTCCTCCACACATGCGTCACACTCAGTATCTAAAACTGACCCTGTTTTCCTTCCCAAATGTCTTCCCTCAGAATTCTCAATCTCAGGTGAAGATAGCACATCCACATTGAAACCCAAGTTGTCAGCTGGCTGTCATCCTGGAATTCTCCTTCTTCTTCTCATCTCCATGAATCACCAGGCCCTACTGACATTGTCCCCTAAGCATTTATGAAACATCCTCTCCTCTCCATTCCTCCTGCTGCTCTTGAGGACCTTTCTTTTTTAAAGATTTATTTATTTATGCATACAAGAACTGGGGTGTAGGCCAGAGGTGTGGGGTGGTGAGAGGGTTCACCAGAGACAGAATGGGGAGCAGAACAGGCAGATCGACGAAAGTACACTGCTGAGGGTAGCAGCAGGTGAGGCAGGAGAGGTCTGCTGCGCCATGTGGGAAGCTCCCTGGCTGGGGATTGAACTCATGCTGCAGTGACTGCAGCTAGCATCATAGTGCTGAAGACCTAACCCATTGTGCCACCAGGGAGGCCCTCTTGAGGACCTTTCTATCTGTCTCCCTTTCTACCCCCAACTGATCCCCTCATTCCAATGCATCCTCCATTGTGCATGCTTCTTTCTTTCTGAAACACAGATTTATCTGTTTCACTGCATTTAGAACCCTTCCGTATCCCCTCCGTTGTTTATAGGATGAAGTCCTTACCAAGCCTCCAGGCTCCAGGGTCTGGCCTCTGCTGAAGGCTCCCCGCCTCTTGCTACTCCTCATTTTCATATTACCTCCCCAAACACCAACTTGATTCTCTAGTCACACTGCTTCTCCCTGTGGGCTTTTGTGCACGCTGTGTCATACCTGAGATGAACCTGCTGACTCTATCTATCCCCTAGCTTTTATCCTGCAAGCATCTATTCATCTTTCCTTGGTGGGGGGGGGACACCCCTTTTCCATTTTCTAGAACTCTTCCCTGATGACCCTAATCTTGTATAGTGACTCTTTTCTGTGATCCACATCATAAGTAATCTTCACAGACATGGCTCTCACTATACCTGCCACTTTGCTTTATAACCCTGGTTATCTCACCCTCCAGATTGAGTTCCTTGAGGGCAGACACTGGGGCTTACTTAGCCTTGGCTGGTAATAAATGTCTAATGACTGAACAAATCATCCCATAAATCCCTTACAGCGGATCCCCCACAGGCCATCTCTGTGGAAAGCTTAGTGGTTAACTTACTCAACTAAGTGGATTAACTTAAAAATAATAAAGCCGTGTTTCCTTAAAATCATTTTTCCACCAGTGCTTCCCTTTAATTAGTACAATCAGGGAGAGGAGTGTATTTGTGGTGAGGTTTCCATAGTACTTCTCTCGGAAGGGGTATTATGTTTCCAGAAGCAAAGAATTATGGTTTAGGAAAAGAAGATGTGAAAAGAGCATGGCATGGTTCTATGAAGCTGCTAGAAAACTTTTCACGTCACTGATAACCAGGATGGGCCTTACACATAGATGAAGGGGGCTGCCTACAGATGTGGGCGACTTGGTAGGTATCTGACAGACCCTTGTGCCCCCATTGCCACACATGTCAAAATTCCACCATTAGAGAGTCACTCCTTTTGACTATCCACAACCCTCTGCTGTGGAACTCTTACAAGCCAAATTTCCTGAGGAAGGAAGTCCCTCTTTCCTTCCAGGGATTATTTTCTTCTGCCTGGAAAGCATCCACCTCCTTCTCTGTCTACCCCAGTTTTTCCTATCCTTTGAAATGTAAAAGAAATCCCTTCTGTCCCACAAAAGTTAGCAAATCTTTCTTTTAAGACTGTGAATGCCTTGACAGAAGAAACCACATCTCACTTGGCATGGTCTCCCAGTGCCTATCCCAGAGCCTGGCACATAGTAGAGGTTGAATAAAATGAAGGGTGGACTGGTCTGAACAGTCATTTCTCCATCTTCATACTCTCTGGATGCTTCCCTTCATGCTGGTGTTCTCTGGTTCCATAGTAACCACTTATGCCTTGTGGACGTGGACGGTCTTCCATTGTTCTACTGAGGTGGTTTTTTGCTTGTTCTCTTTATGTTTCTTAAAAAAACAAAACAAAACAAAACAAAACAAAAAAAAACACTTCCAGGATGTAGGCTAGTTTTATTATCTGGGTGGTCACTGAGCAGACAGGAGCTTTGCTGCGGCCTTCATGGGCTCCCCTGTGGTGGGTACCGGGTGGCTCCTCATGGACACAAGTTCCCAGCTTGGACCAGGTGGTTAGGAGAAAACTTCTGGGATATGTATGTGAGCCTCCATTTTCACCTTATTCTGGACCCTCAAAATGATGGGTCAACCTGCTCGTGGGTATCCTGGGGTGGGCGATGGGATTTTTCAAACAGGGTCATCAGAGAGGGGGCCAGCAAAATCCTGTGCCTGGGTGGTTTCTCTCTGGCCTGGCAACTGGCTCATGAGGGGCAGGGTGAGGTCATGGGTGAAATAGCATCAACCTGTGCACACGTGTGGAGAATTGCTTCTCTGGGGGTTGGCAGCTGGTGGCTCCAAGCTGTGCGGCTCCGGGACCCTCAGCCTTGTCTCTTTACTGGGCGCTCAGGTCAGGTCAGCTCACTGGACTCCTCTTGGGTACCGTTCTCACGTTTGTATACCAAGCTTTGCCCTGCCATGTTGGTCTTCCCCCAATTCCTACCTTGGGTTCTGTGGGGACCCCCTTGCCACTCCCAGCCTGGTCTACGACCCTGTTCTCTTCAGGTTCTTTCACTTATGACCCAGCAATGGGCGAAGTAGACTCCTTTGTTTGTTGACATGGGAAGCATAATATGCAAATTTTCAATCCTCAAATGAGGAAGGAAGAGGATGTGTGTCCTATCCTTTCTGCTGCAACTGAGAAAGGGGGAGAAGAGTCTGATTCCATATTAAGAGGCTGGATGATCCCTGCTGAGGACAGGCGGTTGGATGACAAGCCCCACGCCTCACTCCCCTTGGCCGCCGTGCCCCATGGCCTCATCACGGTGGACTGTGTGTCTCTGCCTCTTCACTTAGGGCTAGGCCATGTGCCTGGCTTCGGCCAATGGCTCAGGCGGAGGTGAAAATGCACCAGCTCCCTAGGAGGTTTCCTGTGGTCCCGGTCCTCTCTGACACTGCTGATGCTGCCACAAGAAGAACATGTGCTGATGACCCCTGGTCCCTGGAAGATGAGAGATACAAGGAGCAGAACCTCCCCGGCTGACCCACAGACTTGCAAGGAGAAGTCACATAAGGCAGAGTTGTCCAGTCCAGTCCAGGCTAGCTCAGCAGAGCCTCAGCCACACTCCCTGAAAATAAATGATTGTGTTAAGCCACTGTCTCTGGAGGTCTTTTGTTATGCAGAATTATTGTGTGATGGCTCACTGATACAGCTGTTCTGCCAGCAGGCGGGGGAAGCCCTGGGAACTTAGTAGATGGCTAGCACAGGATGAGGGCTTAGTATTTGGTTGTGAATAGCAAGTCTATGAGCCTTCCTGGCAGACATCACAAGAGACAATGAGGATATCAGGCCTGGAAGAGCCTTTGAAGGAGTGCAGATGGGGAAACAGCCCAGAGTGACCATGACTTGTCCAAGGTCACAAAGGTGCTCAGGGCCGGTGGTTCCCCAAGGCAGTGAACTGACGTCCCGGCTTCCCTTGGGCCAGTCTGACCATAACCAGGGCTTCCTCCTGCTCCCTCCTGGGCCACATGTGTGAGCTTCATGTCATTATGCTGGAATTTTTTTTTTTAATTTATACATACAAGCTGGGGTACAGGCCAGAGGCGTGGGGCGGCGAGAGGGTTCACCAGAGACAGAGCGGGGAGCAGAACAGGCAGATCAGAGGTACACTGCTGAGGGGAGCAGCGGGCGAGGCAGGAGAGGTCTGCCGCACCATGTGGGATTCTCCCCGGCTGGGTGTCCAACTCGCATCGCCACTGCCGACAGCTCCACAGCGCAGCGCTCAACCGCTGCGCCACCGGGGAGGCCCCATTATGCTGGAATTTTGACGAATGCAAAATGGTGGTGAGGGAGGAGAGGCAGGAAGACAAGGCAGGAAGAAGATTCAGCTGAAGACAAACTCCGGATACAAGCAGGGATGCCCATCTGCACCCCAGTTCCCTCTGGTGACAAATGCCCTGTGATGGAAGCCCCCAGCCCAGACCCCAGGCTGTGTCCAGCTCCCACAGCCTGGCCTCAGAAGGCTGAGCTCATCTCAGTTGCTGGGAGCCCGATGACTGCCTTATCTGTCATCATTAACTCCGGCTCGCCCAGGGCCCCCAGGAACCCAGTACGGGCATCTGTGAGGATGGAAAACAGGTGGGAGCTGGGATCAAGAGGTGGGAGCTGCTGTTCCTTGTTGTCTGTGTCCCTCTATGTCACCCCCAGCTCCAAGGCATGGAGAGCCACCTCTGCACACCCTAGGGCCCTGGGCTTAGAGCAGAACCTACTTCTGAGATGCAAACTAGGGGATAACCCATCAGTCTCCTCGGGAGGCAGGAGCTAGAGAAGAAGGGAAGATTGGGGAAAGAATTTCAGGGACTTCTACTTCACCAGAAAAACTAGGCAAAAGAGAGTGGAAAGGACACCAGTTGGGGAGTCAGCAGGCTAGGATATAGGCCCCAACTTTATATTTTTATTAAACCTATGTGATCTTAGGTCAATCACTTCCTATATCTGGACCTCAGTCTACCATTCTGTCAAAGGGCCATGTTTTAAGACTGGCTTTAGAGGATGCCTCCAGCCCTGATATCCTGTGATAATACTGGAATTGATGATATTTCTTCCTATGGAATAATAATCCTAACGGCCCATATTTATCCAGCCCTGAATAGGTCAGACACTGAACAAGCACTTGCACTTGGTAGCTCAACTCAGGCTCACGGAAACCCTATGAGACCCATTGTCTCCATTTTACAGATGAGATAACTGAGGCAGGGCAAGGCTAAATCACTTACCGGAGGCCATGCAGCTTGGCAGGGTGGAGCCATGTTTTGGGCCTGGACTGGCTGGCTCCAGAGCTGGCGTCCCTAGCCTTGCTGCAGGAGCTCTAGTAAAAGACTCAGCAACCCCCTCAGCCCCCGGCTCTCTTTTTCCAGGATGCCTTCCTTGTGCATTTCTACAATCAAAGAACTCCAGGCTCCTGTTTGGAAGAACCAAACAGGTTCTTTAAGAGCAGAGAAACGTCTTTAAGAGCAGAGATGAACGCCCTGTCTGGACTGGCTGTCCCCACAAGGTCAGCCCTGTCCCTGGGCCACAAGGCTAAGAGAAATGGCAGCAGAGAAGCTCTCTGCTGTCAGGGTGACATACTTAAGACCGACTCAGGTGATCATGTGTGGGTTCCCCGGACCTCTTTGTTATCAGGGCTATTGTCTTGGTGCCCAGGGTTCCTGCTGGTCAAGCTGAAACATCAGGCAGGGGCCTCTCACCAGGGCAAAGGTCCTGGTATGAGGAACACACTGGGAAGCCCGTATCTGCTGGTTTCCCAGGCAGACACTATGGCCAGATTAGCAAGATCAGCTAGAATACCTCACTTGGAAAGAGTAGCAGAAAGTTAGGGGCTAGAGACAGTGTGCTTTGATTAGCGGGAACTATGGACCCCCGCAAGCAACAGCCCCTCGTCACGCCCCCCTAGCTTGCACCAGACAGTAACGCATCCCAATAACACACCTCCACGCATATACACCCCTCCAGGTCCTTGCCCACCTCTCAACCTGGTTCTAAATAAATATGAGCCTGCCCAGAAGTCGGGGCTGCACTTTTTTAGGTGTGAGCCCTCTAGGCCTCTCACTTAGACTTTGAATATTCTTTCTCTCATCCCAGCCACTTTCAATGCTGCTGCCCCACAAAGCAACAATCACATACCTCCTTCATCCCTGGACTTGTGGACATAGCACAGGACCCAACATCAGGAGATGCTCCGTGGGCACTTGCTGGTTGCGTGCTGGAGAGAGGGGATCAGTAGCATGAGCTATGGCAGCCAAGCAGTAGGGTTGGCCTCACTAGTCTGGAAACTGCTGCTTTATTCCTGTCTCTGAGCTCCCATAACTCGGGAGGCAGGAAGGCACCAAGCTATGAGAGGAAGTTCCTCTTAGGGTCCAACTCACCAAAGAGTACCCAGAAATTTAAGACTATCCTACTCACCAGCACTCCTTGCTGGTAAGCCGGCTACTTGCCTCTCCTTTGAGGTCATTGGCCTCTGGCACCAACGGTTCCTTAATGAGACAACCAGAGTCTGAAGTCCCCACTCAGAATGCTTAAATGACTGCTGGGGAGGGGAGGCACAGCATGGAGAAGACGGTGGCTCTCCTAGGTCTCCCTCCTGAAGTCCTCTGTTCGGCCAGGCATTGTTGGCAGGGCTGGGATGCGGAAACCAATTGCCATCGGTATGACTGACTAGACCAGAATAGGGGATTGAACCATGGTGCCAGATCCACCAGTCATGGGGAGGATGACTCCTGGGAACCGGTGTCCAACCCCGACAAACTGGACAGTTAAACCAGGCTCCTCTTGCCACTCCCAGGGACCTCTAAAGTCAAATAAGGCAAAATATGGAAAATGCTTACAAAATCCAGGGCTGCCTGAAGACCAGACTGGGCTATGGCTAGCCTGATTCTGAAGCAGGTGTCCTGGGAATCCTCAGTGTGTGCGTGTGGGCCGGCCATAGCACCTCCCTGGACTTCCAGTATGAGTTCACTCATTCATTCATTCATTCAAATGTCATTGGTGACCCCAGCTGCCAGAGGTCAGGCTGCAGGGCTGCCTAGTGCTGGTATTTCGCTGTACGACCTTGATCAGGTCACTTTCCATGTCTATCCTGAGAGCCAGCCTTGCAGGGTTAGTAACACCCTGTGCCCTGGAATCAGCCCACCTGCTGCAGGATGTGATAGAAAAGACAAGCTCACGACGCATTTCCACCTGAGCTCTGCCCCTTGCTTCGGCTGCTCCTGAGTCAGGCAGCCCCTCTTTGGCTACATGGAGCGAGTAATCCTGGCCTTGCCAAGGCGTGGAGAGTGCATGAAATAGCACAGGTGCCGCACTTAACTGTGCCTAGAACCTACTAAGTGCTTCATAAACACGAGCTCTGCCTTTCTCAGAAGTCACTGGTAAGAGAAAAGGGGCTTTCTGGACTCTGGCAAGGCCTTGATGTTATTCCGGGAGGTGTTGGCCCCGCCCCAAGCAAGGAGTCTGAAAGTGCTCTCTCCAGCTCCCTGGCCTGTCCTGGGTCTTTCCTCCCATACGTAATCCTTAGGCCCCATGAAAGTGATGTCCTTTCTCTTCCAAACTCAACATTTGCATGTTTTTTCCCCTCTCCCTATCCAAACTCTGCTCTTGGTCACTTACATGAAAGTCATTGATATTAAAGTACAGATGACCGATATGGCTGGACTGTGCCCCTTACAGGGGGTGTATTTTAGAAGAACCCAAAGCATCAGTGAGAGGAGTGCTTAGGGGTCAGGTGTGAGTGTGCTCTGGTCTCCTGGCGGCACATCTAGACCCCAAGAGGCAGTTGTTGTAGGTTCCCCCC
>PVIJ01010133.1:20285-62281 GCA_004024925.1 Scalopus aquaticus | reverse complement strand
GCGCTGCGCTGTGGAGCTGTCGGCAGCGGCGACCCGAGTTCGACGCCCGGCCGGGGAGAATCCCACATGGCGCGGCAGACCTCTCCTGCCTCGCCCGCTGCTCCCCTCAGCAGTGTATTTCTGATCTGCCTGTTCTTCTCCCCACTCTGTCTCTGGTGAACCCTCTCGCCACCCCACGCCTCTGGCCTGTACCCCAACTTGTATGTATATAAAAAAAAAAAAATTTACATTTGAAGCCTCCTTTCTTGAAAAGTACTAAGAATGTGCTCTTCCAAAGCAAGGAAATAAACCAAGAAAAATAAAGATGTGAAATTCAACTTCTAGGCATTTATCCAAAGGAAATAAAGTCAGTATCTTGAAGAGATATCTGTACACTCATGTTCGTTGCAGCATTATTCCCAATAGTCAAAACATGAAAACAGCCTGAAAGTCTATTTATGGATAATGGACATAGAAAGTATGACCTGTGCAATGGAATATTATTCAACCTTAAAAATTAAGAAATTTTGTCATTTGTGACAGCATGGGTGAACTTTAAAGATCTCATGTTAAGTGCAAAAGCCAAACACAGAGAAACAAATACTGTGTGATCTCACTTATATAAAGAATCTAAAATAGTCAGACTTAGAGAAACAGAGAATGATTTTCAAGAGCTGGGAGATGAAGAAATGGGGAGGCGAAGGCATTCTAAATTTCTGTAATGTAAGATAAATAAGTTCTGGAGATCCATTATAAGCACAGTGTCTGCTGGGCACAACAAGAGAGGAGGTCTTTTGTTAAGTGTTCTTAATACTAATACTAAAACCTGTATTATACTAGTATAATATTAAAGGTGGTGAGTGAAAATTTGGGGAGATGATAGATACGTTTATAGCCTTCATGGTTGTGATGGATTCATGAGTACACACCTGTGTCCAAACTCCTTGATTGGTAGCCAATAAATATGTGCAAAATTTTATGTCAGTTATGCCTCAATTAAAATAAAAGATAAATGTATGGAATTCAGAGACTCCAATTTAGGAACAAGGCTAAGGACACTTTCAGCAAAGGAATTTCCAGGATGCTCAAGACCAGGTCTTGACAACTTCAAATTAGCACTGAAAAAGGGAAGACTCTTGAAGGGTTGTCTTTAATAAAAATAATAGAATAAAAATCTCTCTAAATACTTCCTGTTTACAATCTTGCCCACCTTCTTGCTTCCCCCACTGGATGTGACTAAATCTTGCAGCTCAGGGATTCTGAAACTGGCTGACATATTTCCACCCCACTCTCCTCCCCACCACCTCATGTTATAGATTAGGAGACCCAGGCATATAAGACTAGGAATGTTCTTATTAGTTCAGGGAGATGGAACTGTGGACCCCAGCTAAACTGAATACTCCTGAGGTCTGTAATTAAAACATAATATTAAAATAAGTCTTCTCTGTTAAATGCACAGGAATTAGAAGCACCCCATATTCATTTAAAGGTATTATAGGAGATTAAAAAATCATACTCTTGAGAATAAAATGAGTAGATTTTGGATTATCTTGGATTTAAATATGAAGATCTAACTCTAACCAAATTGTTTTTTTTTTTTGATAAATCTAATATCTCTGCCATTGAGGAATGGAAGAAAAGAAAACTAAAGTATATTGGTTAATTACCGTGTGCCAAGTCTTGTGCTCATAGCATGTAAAATATGTACAACCTTATGTAAATGTTATGTAGAAATCATGAAAAGATTCAGGAGACTCCCTAAACTCTTGGGTCTATGGTTGATTTTCCCAGCTCTTAGAAGTGGATTCATTCTTTGTTTGGAATTCTGCTCCATGGTAGGAAAGAGGCAGGACTGAGAGAGAAGGGACGGGGGAAAGCACAGTGAGAGATGGCCAACCAGAGGACCATACTTGTCCCCAGGAAGCTGTGGGACAAGGCTGTTCCTTTCCCCCAGGATATTTCTGTGTTCACCATGAGTTATACTTGTTGCTCTTGTAGTTGTTTGTTCTTCTCATTCTCCTTGCTCTTCTCCTTCTCTCTTCTATCTGTCCCTCTCCCCCTTCTTCTCCTTCTTTCTCTTCCGCTCTTCCTTCACCTCCTCCTCATCTCCCAACATCACCATCATCATCTTCTGTCTTCCACATGCAACTGAGAAAGCAAACTCAGAAAAGTTCAGTTCTCTGCTCAAGCTCATAAGGAAAGCTTTGGAGTCTGGATTTGATCCTGTGTCTCTTTGCTCACGATAGTGGCTAATTGCATACTTGTACAAGTGCTGGCTTCTTGTGAAGAACCACCACATCAGCCTTGAATGGCCAACTGCTAGACATTTATATGAGAGCAAGAAATAAATATAATTTAACTTAAACCATTGATATTTTGAGTCTCTGTCATTATTTAGGTAAAAACTAATTTCACAGAGTATTCCAGGGTTTTATTCTTTCAATAAATATTTATTGTGAACTATTAGATACCTGGAACTCTGCTAGCTTCAGGGGTTAGAATGATGAGGAATATCACAGACAAATTTAATGGAACACCTACTGGAAAATAGCAAAGAAAGAGCAATTTGTTATTCAAGGTATTCCGGTTATGAGCTCGTTAACATATAAATGCGGACTTAAAAATCATGTTAGCCAAATGAAAGCTGGGGTACTGTGGGAGTGGAGATAAAGGACAATAAGAGGAGATTTCACTGTTGGAGAGTCCTAGCTATTTGGGGATCAATAAAAGCTTAATCAACAAGTCAGGGTGGAATAAAATAGTTGATAAAGACAAAGTATTTCCTTCCTCAGTCTTTGGGCCTGTGTACATAGGATTCCAGTGCCAAGTATGACTTGCTTTTTCTGTTCCACCTTGGCACCCTCACCTTTTCTCTTTGAGCTTGTCTGACACATTTTGGGAGGAAAGAGAATTCTCATTATCTAGTGCTCCTAGAATAGTCATCCTATCATTTGATTCTGGGAGGGCCCATGGACCTCATCTTTTATTGTTAAGTAGATGAGATATCAAAGGTTTAAAATAACTTCCTAACACCAAAGTCACTTCAGAAGATGTTCCCAGTCAAGAGCTGCCATTCATCCTATGAGGGGGAAAAAAAAAAAAACAAAAAAACCCACAAGGCTATTAGTAGCACAGGAATAAAGGCAGATGGAGAGAGAGAAAGTTCAATACTCAGCATCTTCATCCAAAAATATCTACTGTCAGGATATTGTTCGGATAATTATAACCTTGGGAAGGGAAGGAAATGAAGTCAGGGGGAAGTTGGGAAGAAGGAACAGGTGAACACCCAGGCTGCGCGTGTTCTTCAGGAAGTGGAAGCTTACGTAATCATCCATTCATTCTGCAGATATTCTTGAGTACCTACTATGTGCCACACACTGCATGAGACATTGGGATATATACAGTGATTAAAAAAAAAAAGACATAATTCTGCTCTGTGGTTCTAACAACCAAGCAGAATGTGAGATAGCCCAGAGAGGGACCAGGAGAGAGCAGGAAAAGGCCAAGAAAGAAGCATTTTCTTGCTTATTCTCCTCCTAGTTAATCCTCACAAAAATGCTCATTGTCCCTGTTGTCGAGAAGGTGACCAGAGCTCAGAAAGTTCAGGTAATTACTCCAAATTGCTTGTTAAGTGGTGAGAAACAGAAAATCCTAATCTGGGTCAGTTTGACCCCCTTACTTAGGCAGTTGGCATCATGTCCTGGCTTAGCACAAGGGAGGGTTTACCCTGAGCTGATTCCTCTGCAGTTAGCCCAACTGCACCACCCATGCGTTCTGGTGGAATAAAAAGTCATTTAGATATAAGTCACAGTGATTGTTATTAAGAGTAAGATTTGCCACTCTCTCTAAAAAGCCCTTAAAAAGCAAAGCCATATAGAAAAGGTATCAGAAATGGGTTGGGTTATGTTCTTGGTAATTTAATTTGGCTGCGTTGTATGACCATGGCTTTAGAGTTGGCAAATGGCCCTTAAGAATCTATAACTGCTTTTCATCTTTGGATTTTTTTTAAAGATTTGTTTATTTATACATACAGGAGCTGGGGTGCAGGCCAGAGGTATAGGGGGTGAGAGAATTCATCAGCGACAGAGTGGGGAGCAGAACAGGCAGATCTACTGAAGTACACTGCTGAGGGGAACAGAGGGGAGGCAGGAGAGGTCTGCTGCGCCATGTGGGAATCTCCCTGGCCGGGGATCGAACTCATGCTGCAGTGGCTGCCGATAGCTTCATAGTACTGAGACTTAACCCCTTGTGCCACTAGGGATGCCCCATCTTTGGATTTTTAGCTCTGACTTTGGTTTTCAAAATAATGGGAGAGATTTTAAGAATTCAATGAAGCCATATACACCTACGCAACTAGATGAAGCTAGCATATTAAGTTCTAGCTATCATTCTAAGTGCTTTACCTTTACCCCCCTTTAATCCTCTCAATATCCTTCTGAAAAATGTCTCATTTGGATGGTTCTCATCTTACAGGTTTGACTCAGTGAAACGAAGTAACTTCCTCCAGACCACACAAGTGGTAAATGACAGAAACAGAATTTGAAACTAAGGATTTTTTTTATCCCAGGAGTTAGTGACTGTTTCCCTCCCATCCTCCAATGGAAAGGGAAAGTCCTCTGGCTTTGATCTGATTATGCTAATCAGGAATTAAATAGTATTTATGGAAGATCATTCTGGGAAGTAGGTTAAAAAATATAAAAAATCAATTTCTCTCTGGTCCTACTATTTACATCTTCAGAGTTGAGCGTCTCAGTGGGAACTGAGCTCACAGTCTGGTGAGACTTGGGAAACCTCCAGTCCAGGGGATTAGTAGCCCCCTGTAGGATGCCACTTGATTAGATATTTGCCCTTAGGGTCAGCTGAGCTGTGGGCTTCCTGAGAAGGACACGTTGGCTTTGCCCTGTGCCACCACTGCCATTTAGCACCCTAGATGGCATCCGGGCTGCCTGCTCCTCACCCCCTGGTAGAATCCTTTGTTAATTCTGTTCCTCTTTTCAAATCCCAGATGTGATTTTCCCCATGTCCCCTGACCAGGGCAAAGCAGAGGTAAGGTATTTCACGTCAACCTTGGCTTTCCTCCAACATACTTCTCTCCTGATTCCAGGATAGGACCCAAATCGAGGAAGTCAGTGCTGTGGTCTGTTAGATAGGTGAGGAGCTGGCCTTCACAATCCTCACACACAGGTGTGTGTTCAGTGGCTCGGGCTTGCTCCAACTGTTATAGGGCAGGGAGAGGGACACCCCCAAAGCCCCTAAACCTGCCCAGTCTAAATAGGTTCTGCCATCTGCTGCATCAACACAAAACATACGAGACCTTTAGTGGAAAGAAACTTTAACACAATTAGAAAAAACAGAGAAGTTTATAAATCAAGCACCTAAAGTTATCCAACCCCTTGTGGGTAAAAGTCCACCCAAATGGATTTGGCCCAAAGCAAGGCCCGAAAGCCTGCCATAAGTCTAAAACACCTTTCGGCAGGGACCCATGGAAAAGGGTCCGAAACAGCCAGACAATTCTGGGAGTTAAAGAGCAAAATCAAAACCAAGATCAACACTGCATAATCACCTCCCACGGGTCTCTCACCCACAGCTGTTTCAATCAGTCCAGGCCAGTGCAGCTTCTTTCTATGTTTCTCTGCTCCTTGTGCCTCTTCTGGCCTCCATCCTTCTCCTGTCTTCTGTGCGTGTCTCCTCTGTCTTCTCCAGCTTATCTCTTCTGTTCAGCTCCACCCTCCCTTGGGTGGGGCAGGGAACCTGGAACACGCCCTTTTCCTGGGGACCACCCTGTTACACAACCAGGGCCTGGGGGCTCAAGGATATGTTCTCGAGGAAGATGAAGAAAATGAATCTGTACTAAGAATGAGGGGAACAATGGCAGGGTAGGGGCAACTTTTATTCTGAACAGAGGTGTAATGAAGCAAAGAAAAATCTGACCCTGTCCAGGCACTGAACAAAGAAAGAAATCTGAGCTTTCTGAGGGGGAAAAAAAAACCCAAAAGCCAAGAGCGAAAGAGAGAGATATCTTTGTAGTTTGATGAGAATCCATCTGAACAAGGCATAGAGAGAACAAAAAAAGTGAAAGAAACTGATGAAAGATTGATGTGGAGTGAGAAAGGGGGAGGGAGGAAGACAAAGAGATTCTTAGATATGAATGAAGATGAGAAAATCAGGTCTTGCAAAAACGTATAGAAGCAATTATTTTATTTTCCCTCTTCCTGTCTCTCTTATTTCCTCCTGACTGCTTGGTGCCATTCACACAAGTGTTCCATCCAAACAAGTTCCATCCAAACTTATCCTACTTGGATATCTCCCAGCATTCTCAATTGCTTCTATCAGCCAACCTATACTTGCTCATCCTAAAGATGTTGGGGTGGAGAGATCGCTCTGGGCCATCAGGAAATACTGGTTTAAATTCCAAACCTGCCATCCCTCAGCTGAGCAAGTCACTCCCTCTTACTGGTTCTCAGTTTCCCCATTCCATCAGTGATGGAATTAGGTGCCACGCCTGTTGGAAGATTCCATGATGCTTGTTGAGTTGCGGTAATTTGCACAGATTTCTTCTCCCTGATGACTCAGGTGAGCCCACCAATTTCCCCAAACCCCAGAATCACCTAAAATGCTTGTTAAAAATAAAAATCTCTCCCCTTCTCCACCCCGTCCCAACCTGCCATTTCCCAGTCTCCAGGGCAAGGCTAGGGAAGTGGGGCGAGACCTCAAATGTCCCAAGTGAATTTTGTCTTCAGGGAAGTTTGGAAAATGAGAGACTGAGCTAATTGGATTTCATGGCTGATATAGTTTGATGTGCTATTTGTCCTGGTTAAAATATTCACGTCTTAAAGGGGTCTCGATTGCTTAAACCCAACATTTGCTAATGTTAGTAGGAATAATGTGAGGTGACATGGAACATTCACTGAGATCTTCCCTAGCACTTGGGAACAGCTCATATCCCCTACTCTGTCTCACCCACCTCACTTGCTGTGTGAACTTGGACAGGCCGGAGCTGTAACTTCTTTATGACTTAGTTTTCTTGCCTGTAATAGGGGTAAAAATAGAACCTACTTCACTGGTTGCTATGAAGGTTCTAGAAGTTTAGCATAGTGCCTGGCATATAGTAAATAAGCAAAACATACTCTTTCTTATAAACTCTCAGAGAAATGTATTACCCCATCTTATAGATATGGAATGTTGACTCATGTGGGTCAAACTCACTGCCAGAAGGGATCTGATAGGTAATCTGTGTGTGATGGAAGTAGATTTTGAACCCAGGTCTACGCTGATACTAACACTCTGATTCTTGGTCTACACCATATGATCACCTACTGTAGGAAGAAGGGCCCAGCCTGTCCTGGCTTAACCAGGTAACCAGGCAATGCAGAAAGCTATTTGGTCGAAGTACTGAATGTGACCAAATGATTCATTCCTGTTGGTGAGAGCCTCTGCGGAGCACACTCTTCGGCTCCAGCTGGCCGGGGTTCTTTGCTTGTCAAGCTGTGGTTCAAGAATGCTGTGTAGACTTCCCTTCCCTGGGGGACTCCCATGCCCCACGCTCCCCTCCTGCTGGCCTGGCTTGGGCTGCATGGGTAGTACATGCCATTCTCGTGTGAGCTCTTGTTTAGGAGAGGCGGTTTTCACAAACAAATCAGGAAGCGGATTGACTTTCTGGGCCTGAAACAGGGGTGATGGTTTGGCTTCCCTGGAGCCATGTCTGTGTCCAGATGCAGAATCTGCATGCGGTGTGGGCATCTGACTCATCCCCGTGATGCACACGGGTGCCAGTGGGGCTGTGTACCCGCTAGGCTCATGACTACTCCGTTACAGAGAGCTGCAGATGGGCTCTCTGCCCCACGTGACTCGTATGTTAAAGTCTTTATCCCCAAAGTGAAGGTATTTGGGAGATAGGGCCTCTAAGGAAATAAATAAGGTTACGTGCGGTTAGAAGGGTGAAGTCCTGACTCCTTGGAAGGACTAGCATCTTTATAAGAAGAGAAATAGAATACACATTACCCAGGAATAGAATACACATTCTCCAGGAAATAGAATACACATAACTCCAAGTGTAACTGGCCATTCTCTAGCATGTGAAGACTAAACTGGAACGGACATGTGTACCATACTCTAGAATCCAGGGCTCTAGAACTCAGCTGGGGAGTGGGAAGAAGACTTCAGGAAGAAGGACGTCTGGCTGTAGCGTGGTGTAGAATAGACGTCTCCGAGTGGGAAGGAAGGGGCTTAGCTAGCTCACAGATGTCTGGGATTGTTTTTTAAAGAACATTTTGATTGGTTACAAAACAAACCCTAAATACTGTTTGATCTTGGGCAAACACGTCTCTGCATCTCAGTTTTCTTATGTGTTCAGATACTTGTGAGCACAAAACGAGAGGACACCTACACAGCCCAGCACAAAGCAGGGCACAGCCAAGGTGTTCAGGCAACAGCGGCTTCTGTTAATGACCGTAGTGAGTGCACCAAGGAACGTGAGCTTCCCAGCATGGAGAATCACTTGGATCATTTACGGGGAATCATTTTTTCAATTTGATCAGTTGAGAGGAGTTGTTGATGGCTTATCCAGTCCTCTTAACTGTCAATACACCCACCGGCCAGCTGCCTCTGTCTTCATGTTCTGCAAACATCGTTTGGAGAAGCTGCCCCTTCTTGAGTGACGGTCCTGAGCTGTGCTAGCTCATCCTGGAGATGTTGGCTTGTCTGCCCCTCACTGCATATTCCACACTTGGCCTCCAAGGCTCGCCTGTGCCTGTATTTCCAAGATGTTAGGGTCCCATGGGCAGTATCCGAAGAGCGGGAACAAGAAGCGTAAATGTGCCATCAGAGGAACACACGGCTCAGCAAAGGTGGGTGGTAATGAAAACGCTCCTAGTATTCCTGTATCCTGATGCCATATCCTTGATTTAGACTCCATGGGTTCCTCAGCTTGTGTCTCTAATTCTAGCAATGGACCCTGACAGGAGCGGGGCCCTTTAAGAGTTAGTGGAATGCATCTGTGAAAAATTGTTATTTATTCATGATTTAATTAAAAATTTCATGGAAAAAATATTTTCATGAGAAAATTTTTTTAAACTTTTTTATTTTCTTACATCATTGCTCATTTTTGTTCAAGGCTTGATTTCTCCCCTCCGATGCAGGCCGCATAATTCTCCCACCACTGCATCATCCGTGAACTGTCACCATCGTCCCTTGTGCTCTTCCCTTCCCTGTTTTGACCCCACTCCCTCCCCGTACCCTGCTGGATGCCTCAGATCTATAGTTTGCCTGCAAGTTTTGTCTTTTTCCTGACCCTTTGTTCAGTTTCCCTAGATTCTATGTATAAGTGAAAGCATCAGATGCTTTTCTTTATCCTTCTGGCTTATTTCTCTGGGCATGATCCCTTCCAGCTCCATCTATGTTGCCGAGAATAGCATGAGTTTATCTTTTTTGACTGCTGAGTAATATTCCATTGTGTATATAGACCATTCATTGCTGATCCATTCATTTGTTTTGGGGCATTTAGGTTGTTTCCATATCTTAGTTATTGTAAATAGTGCGGCAATAAACATACAGGTACAGTTTTCCTTTTGAGTTAATGTTTTTGTATCCTTTGGGTAGATTCCTAGGAGTGGAATTGCTGTGTCATATGGTAGCTCCATTTTTAGTATTTTGAGCCTCCTCCAGATAATTTTCCATAGTGGCTGGGCAGTTTGCATTCCCACCAGCAGTGTAAGAGCCTCCTTTTTCTCCACATCCTCGCCAGCATGTTATTGTCAGTTTGTTTTTAAATGGGCCATTTCGTGAGAAGGTTTTTTATGGAAAATTTCCAACATAGAAACAGAGCTACTGTATTATCCAGGTACTAATCACCCAGTTCCAGCAATTATTAACATTTGCCACTCATGGCTTTGTTATTCCCACCAACTTTTTTTTTTCTGTAAAAATTTAAAGCAAACAAGATACTGTAACATTTCACCTGTAAATGCTTTAGCGTGCCTTAGTAACCGATAAAGAACCTTTAAAAAGCACAGTTACAATATTGTTATACCTGTTAAGTTTAACAATGATTTCTTTGTGTGTTACCTACTGTTTGGCTTGTATTCAGAATTCTACATTTGTCTTAAAATATCTTTTTATCATTATTTTTTGAGATCAGGATCCAAACAGTCCTTACATTTTAGCTAGAACAGTTATGAGAATACATCTGGGATCATTAATCTTCTCCCTTTTTATTTACTCGTGGCATTTATTTGTGGGGAAAAAACCAGATTCATTTTCCTTACACAATTTCCCATTTTCTGGATTTGGTTGATTGTAACTTTGTGGCTCTTTAATAGTTTCCTCATTCCTTTTAGTTCCTATTAACTGGTAGTTAAGGTTAGATGCTTTATTATTTTCATGTTCTATTTTCTTGAAAAAAATAAAAGCTCTTGGATAATACCTTCTGCCTCCTACAGCAGCATACCTGGAGGCACTGGTTGTCCCACTTTCAGGGATTGCAAAATAGTAGCTTTTAAATTCTATAATTTCTTATGTGTTTATTAACTGGAATTCTCTTATTGAGATGATTGCAATAGTCTATTTTTAAGTAGCAGAATAGATGCTTGATTTCCTTTATCAGTTTAGAGTAATGAGCTGATATCTTAGCAACCAAGAGGCTAGTTACTTTTTAGGGTTAACATAATTATGAACTCGTGATGTTGATATGTTGAATGTATGCCAATCCTTGGTTGTCATTTTTTTTTTAAATGCTTCTGTTGTCCTGCCTTCGGCCGATTTATAGTGACAGAAAGTAAGGAAATGCTAAAAAAAAAAAAAAAAATCTCGCAATGATAGGGATATGTTAAGGCACACAAGGGTCAATTCTAAGAGCTCTCAATGGCTGAAGCTGGAACAATTTGAGCAACAATAATTATATACTATTGGATGATAGCTCAAACTAAAAAATATTCACATCTGTGCTGGTATCAGTCAATGAGTGAATGGAGAGAACAGAAAAATTTTCCATACAAAAGAATTCCAAATAGAATTTATGTAGGTATTCCCTCTTCAAGGAAGGGAACTTCACTCTTTATTTAAGTGTGGGCTCACATAGTAACTTCCTTCCAATGAGCCCAGTATTGAAAGGAAGAACAAGAGTGACTTTACAGTGGAGACACCTAGAGAACGCCTCCCCGAAGGGGTAATCCAGGTTAAAAGGACCAGTGATAAGTCATTTTGAAAGAATGTACCCTGGATATGATGGCGTTTTGCCTCTGTGCTCTTCCTCCTATAATCCTACAGCCCCAGTCTAACCATGGGAAAAATATCAGTCGAATCCCAATAAGAAGACAGTCTACAAAACACTTGACCAGTATGCCTTCAACTGTTAAGGTCATAACTTTTTTTTTTCAGTTTTATTTATTTATGCATACAAGCTGGGGTGCAGACCAGAGGTGGGGGGTTGAGAGGATTCACTGGAAACATAGTGGGGAACAGAACATGCGGATCTACTGAAATACACTGCTGAGGGGAGCAGTGGGAGACAGGAAAGGTCTGCTGCGCCATGTGGGAAGCTCCCTGGCCGGGGATTGATCTTGTGCTGCAGTGGCTGAGCATAGCTTCCTAGTGCTGAGACTTAGCCCCTTGCACCACCAGGGAGGCCCCGGTCATAAAAACTAAAGAAGGTCTGAAAACTGTTGTAGCCCAGTGGAACCTAAGGAAAGCATGTTCTCGCAATGTCATCCTGCACGGGGTCTTGGGAAAGAAAAAAGTCAGTAGGTAAAGACTAAAGCGACAGGAATAAATGATGGGCTTTACTTAACAGTGTGTATTTGACACACCGGTTAGTCTCAGCACTATCAGGATATCGGCAGCCCCTGTGGCCTGAGTTCAATTCAGGTCAGGGAGCTGACCCACGTGGTACAACAGACCTCTCCTGCCTCACCCGCTGCTCCCCTCAGCAGTGTATTTCTGTCACTCTGCCTGTTCTGCTCCCCACTCTGTCTCTGGTGAGCCCTCTCCCCAGCCCACGCCTCTGGCCTGTACCCCAGCTTGTATGCATAAATAAATAAATCTTAAAAAAAAAAGATTACCCAGCTAAAAGGTACCCAGCTATTTTATTCTTTTCTCTCCTTGCAGTATCTCAGACTAAAGGGAAAGAAGAAAACGACCCATGCCACCATTACAATACCACTCAGTATGCCACTCAAGTCTGAATTGTGTTATCTAACTGTTGAAACTAAGGTGTGAGTTTCTAATAGGTTTAACATTTTCAGGTGGCATTTACATTTTAAAAGATGCTCTTATTTACTCAAATCTCAAAATAGAGTACCCAGGAGATACTTCTGACTGAGCCTTTTTGATGCTCTGGATCTGACTTCTATCAGCAATCCATACAAAAGAGAACAATACAAAAATAGACAGACTTTCCAGCTGATCTCTGAAGTCCGTGTAGACAAAGTTGATGGCTTTAGATGTAAAAATTAAATAAAGTTTCAAAAGACCATGCTAGTAGAGATCAAGCATGGAATGATGGAACGAACTTGACCCCTTATACCAGCAGGACATGGGTTCTAATTATGAGGCCAGCACCCGTAACTCTGCAAGGTTGGCTGTGCCACTTAATTGCTCTGAGTCCCAGCATCCTTATTTTAAATATGGATAATTAAAGGTTGATAGTGGTGCCTAAGTAACAAGTGTGGGGCTTGGTACCTAGGAGATGAAAGGAAAAGAGCCGGCTATTACTGTCAGCACTGTTGTGATAGTTGGGGTCCTCATCAAGGGCGCCTCTGTGTTCCGGCTGAGTAACTAGGTGCAAATCACTCAACATCTCTCAGCTTTGGTTCACTTGTCTAAAGTGGAGATAAGAACCACATACACTTATAGGGTCTCTGACTATTAAATGAATGTTACTTTTACCGTATTTTCTCTTGTGCTTTGACATAGTTGTTTGCATCTGTCTGTATCTGTCTGTCTACCTACCTACCTTCTATCTAACTACCAATCTCCTTCTCTCTACTACACTGGTCAACAGTGAGATCAGAGGCCCTAATCTGTAGTATCTTGGTGTGCTGAACATGAATATAACCCTGACAAATTTTTTATTAGCTTTCGTTTTCAAACAAAATTCATTTTATATGTTTCACTGTGGAAATTTATCCAGTAGGACTGCAACAACATCCTAAATCATCCTAGAATGATGTAATATTGCATTGCATTGCATAATACCATCACGCACACATCATCCAGAGTTGATTGCATCATTTTCTGATGCAATGCAATACTACTGACAGGCGGCTGCTAAAATAAGCTGACGTCAGCAGTGCACTATAGAAAGCCCTGTCAGAAAGGTTGAGCATTGAAAATATTTCAGAATTTGTGCGAGACAGTTTAAGCTACTGTTCCATAGAACCATTATTATTTTATCCATTTAGGCACAATACAGAATAGTACTGTCTCGAAAGTGTGTTAATAGTGTGGACAATTACTGCTGTATTTGTGGGGAAGTGACATTTGCCAACCAGAAGAAAAGTTTCACTTCTCAAGTGAAGAAGTCTTGTCATCTTGACTTCGGATGCAAGGTTGGTGACCAAGACAAGCCTTGGGGCCCACATATATGCTGTGCTACACGGACAACACAGCTTTCACAGTAGTTAAATGGCAAAAGACCATCAGTGCCATTTGCAGTCGCCATGGTGTGGAGAGAGCCAAGCAACCACATAAAAGACTGTTACTTCTGCTTGGTTCCTCCTCTTTCCAGAGGAATAATGAAGCAAAAGAAGTCGAGAATAGTCTACCCAAACATTCCATCTGCATTGAGACCAGTTCCACATGGTGAGTGACTTCCTATTCCAGAACCTCCAGCAGAATATTCTCTTGATTCATCAGATGAGGACAAGGGTGAGCCGACCTGTTCTTCTCCTGTTCCATCAGCATGCAGTGATCCAGATTTTCACTGTGGTGCATCATCAACCCCATAGAGACTAACACAGGAAGAACTAAATGACCTGGTTTGTGATTTGGACTTCTCCAAGAACAAGGCAGAATTGCTAGGATCAAGACTCCAACAATGGAATCTTCTAGAAGAATATGTCACAATTACTTTCTATCAAAAGCATCACCAGCAGTTGGAGCCTTTTTTCAGAAAGGAAAGTACTCTGGTATTCTGTTCCGATATTGAGGGCCTCAAGAATGCCTTAGAAATCACTCATGACCCACAAGAATGGAGACTATGTCTAGACTCTTCAAAACTGAGTCTTTTTTCCCCCCTTTTTTTTAAGATTTATTTTTTATTTATACATACAAGCTGGGGTACAGGCCAGAGGCGTGGGGCAGCGAGAGGGCTCACCAGAGACAGAGCGGGTAGCAGAACAGGCAGATCAGAAATACACTGCTGAGGGGAGCAGCGAGCAAGGCAGGAGAGGTCTGCCGTGCCATGTGGTATTCTCCCTGGTCGGGCGTCGAACTCGCAACGCTGCTGCCAACAGCTCCACAGCGCAGCGCTTAACCGCTGCGCCACCGGGGAGGCCCCCCAAACTGAGTCTTAAGGCTGTGCTTTCGCACAATGGAAACCATCTTCCAACTATTCTATTCCTGAACAGCTGTACAAGAGACAAGTGAAGAACTCTAAGAAGTAGTCTATGACTTGATTTTTTTTACAGGTATTAACCGTAGGCTTATTACTACTGGCATGCATTTCGTGATGTAAACATCCATTTATTGCAGATTACCAAAAAAAAAAAAAAAAACAAAAACCTAGAGCCAAAATTAGAATTTGACTGTCATATTCGTGTTGAGCACATACAAATTGATAGGAAATGACTAATTTTATTTCAGCAACATGACTTTTGTAAAAATTTGTTGACCAGTGTTATCTATACTTGTATCATCTATTTGTCCACCATCTTTTATCTATTATTTTTTTATCATCTATTTGTCTACTCATCTATCTACCATATATCTTTTCACCTACCTATCATCTATCTAGCTCTCACTTTATATCTGTTTATCTTTCTCCATCTATGTATCTTTAACGTTCAAAGTAACAGATTCCAGATCTCCCTAAACTTGGTTAACAAAACAGAGCTAGAAAATTTCCTGTACAGGAACTTGTGATTATTTATCACATGGGAAAAGAATGCGTTTCAAAAAAGCTCAAAGGCCTTCTTTGATATTCATGTGTTTCAGATCAAATTCTCAAATAATGTATATAAATAAAGGAAGCTTTAACCTGCAGTAATTAAAGCAAAAGCTATAGGCTTTGGATGACACTGAACATGTGGGTTTATTATACTCCCAGGACCTTGAATTTAGAGTATTAGAAAAAAACCAAAACCAGGGAGGCTGTGTCTACTTAAAAGCTACCACTGTTTTCTCACTAGTGGCACAAGGGCCAACTGAGAAATTATTAATACTTCTCAGTGCTTTCAAGCCCAAAGCCAAGAATACATCTCTTTTTTTCAATGCAGCTGTCCATTAGCTGCATTCTTGCAGCACTTTGTCAATAAATATTCAAAACTTGATGCCCAAGCTACAGTAGCTTTTAAGCTGTGCCGTGGTTAACCCCCCTTTGTTATTCCAGTCACCTCACTCTCCAGGGGCACCTGCCTGAGACACTGCTTCCTCCCGCAGGTGACACCACGACCCAGTATCCGCTCTATTCCAGCTAGTAAACAGGCAGCCATAATGGTCAAATCACCAGCTGAGTCGGTCTCTGAGGTCTCTGTGCAGTAACTCAAAACACAGAGGCTGAGGCTGGGTCCGCCTGAGTAGGTCCTGGCTGCATGGATTCCAGTTGTGCAACTTTGGACAAGTTATCTCATCCTTTCGTGACTCAGTTTCCTCATGTACAGAATGAGAGTGATAAAAGTACAGGTCTCAACCGCTCTTTGAAAGAATGTTACTATTTGGTACGATTTGGTAGGTTATTTGGAGGGGTGGTCTGGGAATGGTAAAGTATTTTCCATGTAAATTAATGATAGTAGTGTTCCCAGACACCCCCTTGACCCCCAAATAACATACCAAATCATACCAAATTCGGATGTCCTACATATCCACTTTTGGATAGTGAGAGAAACCTGTAGCCCCGCCTCATCTGGCTGTGGTGTGCAAAAGTGGGTTAAGCCATCTAGGTACTTATAGAAATCTTGGGTTTTAATGAGAACTCTGGCTCTTAGCTGTGGTTACAGACATATGTTCATCAATAAAATTGTGATAGAATATCACGTATGCTTTTAAGTTCTTCAGACCCTGGCAGCTTGAAAAAGCAATGGGGGGCCTCCTGGTGGTACAGGGGTTAAAGTCTCAGCGCTATCACACTATTGCCAGTCACTGCGGCAGGCATGAGTTTGATCTCTGGGCAGGGAGCTGACCCACATGGCGCAGCAGACCTCTCCTGGCTCGCCAGCTGCTCCCCTCAGCAGTGTATTTCAGTAGATCCGCCTGTCCTGCTCCCTGCTCTGTCTCTGTTGAATCCTCTTACCACCTCACACCTCTGGCCTACACCCCAGTTCTTGTATGCATAAATAAATCTTTTTTTAAAAAGGGAGAAAGCAATGGGCTTTCAACCTCTCATTGTGACAAGGGATTCTGACCTGCTTTTCAGGAATTGTTCCCGAGTGGTCTGGAGACTTCTTTCTGGCCCCTTTTTGCTGAACACATAATGATCCCACCTGACTACTTGATTTCTGTTTTTTTCCTGCTAAGCAATAGTCAAACTTTAAAAAGATACACAAAACAATAACAAAATCCTACCTATCTAGAGATGCAACTGTCTTCTGCATATATATGGTTTCCCTGTGTCTGTATTTCTGTCTTTATCTGCTTTCTAGTTTTCCTTGTCTCACTTTTCTATGTTTCACACACCAAAACATAGTTTGTGTGTGTGTGTGTGTGTGTGTGTGTGTATGTCTGTGTTTATGTCTCTGTGCATGTTGTCTATGTGAGCCTGTGTGTGTGTGTGTGTGTGTGTGTGTGTGTCTGGGTGTGAATAAATTCCCTGATTTGACTGTTTCTTTCATTTTCTACTAACTTCTCTCCCTGCTTCACAGGGAGGTAGATTCCACAATACCACATACCTCGTCCTCACTGAAGCCATTTGAGCTGGGCTATGTGATGATGAGAATCCATCTAACTGACTATTTTTTCGAAATCAGCATTGTACACATGTCAGTGTATATTTGGCAAAATGTTGCGTTTGGGAGCATTTTTCTCCCTTGAAATTCCACTTAAAATTACCATTTTTGTTGTTTAGTCTTTGTCTCTTTTTGCAACTCAGCCCCACCCAAGGTCAGGCCCCTTTCTTCTGTGCTTTTCAATTATCTTTGCTGTTTTTATTCCCATCCACAACTTTTGCTGCTACCTAGCAATTTGAATCAGGGTGTTCAGGCTTTAAGAGTTGTGAGAAAATAGCACCCTGATAATAACTGTTGGTTGACAGGCCCTGTCTTCTGTCTGCATTGTTTAGTGTGGGAAGAAGGAATGATAAACAGCAATCCAAATTCTAGTATCTTTTGGATAATTCTCCTATTAATTTCACTGTGAACAGGAAACCTGTGGTCTTCATTTGAAGCAGGGATGTTTGATACTGGCATTATTATCAGGTTTGCCCAGAGTAGACGAGACACTGATTTTTAAGACATCAAAGCAATATAAAAAAGAAACTGTCATGGTGGGGTTTGTTTTGTGGGTTAAAGAAATATCCCAACAGGGCCTCTCTGGTGGTTCAGCGGGTTAAGCGCAGCGCTGTGGAGCTGTCAGCAGCTGCTGCGCAAGTTTGATGCCCAGAGGGGGAGATTCCCACATGGTGCGGCAGACCTCTCCTGACTCACCCGATGCTCCCCTCAGCAGTGTATTTCAGTTGATCTGCCTGTTCTGCTCCGCACTCTGTCTCTGGTGAACCCTCTCGCCGCCCCACACCTCTGGCCTGCACCCCAGCTTGTATGCATAAATAAATAAATAAAAAAGAGTGAGAAAAAAAGAAATATCCCAACAACTTTTTGACCTATTTAATCTATTTTTGGAAAGTGATTTCCTATATGTGACATATTTAGACTGCCTTGTAAAACACAATTTTTATTTGACAGTTTTAATATTTTGAACACTCCATGTTGACATTTTTATCAGATGGGCTGTTTTTGTTGGCAGTGGCAGTTTGCAAACTAATGAAGAAAATAAGGAAGGGAATTAGCTTGAAGCTGCTGAGTATTTGCGACCAGAAGGTAAATGAAGGAGGTACCAGCATCTAGAAATAATTACCATCACCGCCACAGTCCTCTATTAGTGCTGGCAAAAGACCCAGGGTCTGACAGTTAAATTAAAGCTTGCAACCCAGTGAAAAATTAGCAGCAAAAAGCTTAAATTCTGGTAACATCACACTGCATGCCATTTACTGTAGGACTTGACGACTGAGCTCCATTCATAAGATTTGTTGGGGGTAGGAATGCTTACAAGCTGTAGAAAACAAATTCATCTATAGCAGGCAGTGTTTACAAAGCAATGATCCAACCAGTTTGCCATTAAAATACCAGCTTGCTCAGTAAATTCTTCCATAATGTGGAGTTGGAGGATGACTAGCTTCTGGGATTTGAAGTTAGACAGACTTGAGTGCAAGACCCAGCTTCAATACGTGTTGGCTGTGTGTCCTTGGACTAGTGACTTAACTTTTCTGAGCCTCAGTTTCCTCACCTACAACAAAGAGATATTAGTATGAACTACTTAGTAAAGTTATTGAGGGGTAAATATCATGTGTATAAAGGGCACAGCCTGGCGCATCATAAATGTAGCTGTTCTTACTGCTGTTCAAGCAATGGCGGCGGCAGAGGTTAATGCAATGGAGACATCTGGCGGCTTCTTGAGCACAGTAGAAGTTGAACTTCACCTTGACTGAAGCGTAAGGCTTTGATATGAGCATGTGGGTTGGAAGGTGAATGATAACCCTAGGAGGAAGAGAATGCTTGAGTAAGGATCTAGAGATCGTAGAGTTTGTGGTCACTCAGGGAATGGGAGAAGTGCAGGGACCTGGGAATGACCTTGAGTGTTACAGTTTCAGGACCATGTTCTCTGGGATTCTTTTCTCACAGGAAGTAGTCAGTCAAGTGACTTGCTTCAAATTAGGTTCTCTAGTTCAGTTCAAAAAACATCGAGACTCCAGGAGGGGACCCAAAGAAGCTCTACATTCAGGGAGTTCATCACTTCTCAAGTTCACCTGGACCCTCGAAGGCATCAACCTTTCACACTGGTCAGCACTTTCTCATCTGACAGATGAAAAATGATGTTTTCTGATTGAGTCCTCACTTGGGAAAGAAGTACAATGTGCACTGCAAATAAAGTGCTATAATCCCTTAGGAAATGAAACTAGCTGTGTCTTTTGAATGATATAAACGAATTCCCTTACATTGGAATGCATATTAGGATTAAATATATGAATACATAATTTATAGCATATATTATATATATTTTTTATGTGAATTTACACCCATGGATTCAACTTCAAGGAATCCATCCTACAGAACTAGGTGGACCAATCCATACAGATGTATGTGCCAGCGTGTTCTTTGCAGAATTACTGTGAGTGAACAAAAAAGCAAAACTGCAAGTTCAGTGTCATCCACAGATAGAGAAGGTTGAATTAATGGAGAGGTTTGTTCCTTCCCTGGGATATTTATTATACAGCTTTTGTAGGAGTTAATTACATCTCTGGGTGTCTGCCTGAGCAAGCTGCATGCTACAGTGAGCATGGCATGACTCCATTTTTTTAAAAGGTAGAGAAAAATCTTTAATGTGTGTGAGTACAGATGTGGACAGAGTTTTGTATGAGCATGGAGAATAGTGCAGAAGTTGATGTACCAAGCCTCGCCTTGTTTCTTTGAGGGGGGGGGCGGTGCCAGGGGTCGAGTGAGGAGGGAGAAAGGGTTGCCTTTCTCTCCGTAAGCCAGTTTTTGACTTGCGTCTACAGGCATGCAGTTGTAGCCTGGAATCTAATAAAGTACATGAAAAAAACACTTGCCAGCTGAAGGGGTCTGCAGAGAAGCAAAGCAGATTGAAAGTGAAGAAAAGTCGTGGGAGCTTTAAGTGTAGAAAAAAGAAAGAGATAGAAGCTTTTGTTCATCTGTGTGCTGAGTTGGCTCGAGTCGGCTTGAGGGCATGTGCACTCCCTTTTTGTGCACTGAGAGGAGGCTGGAAAGTCAGTTCATGTATCTTAGCCAGTGTGGGAACTTCCTTGCATGTGGGGGTCCCGGCTCGCCTCGTCAGCCCCATCTCTCACCTCATTGTCCTTAGTAACATTGAGCTGCTTGCCTGGCAGTCCACACTATCATAAATACATGTACATGCATGCACACGATGAGTACACACACAGGTACTCAATGTGCACACTCGTGTGTACATGTGCACATACGTTCACTGTGTTTCTCACCTTTTTGTTATATTTTCTGCAGGAACAGTCTTCCTACTTACTACCAGATTCAGTTCCCATTCTGTAAGATTCAACATGGGAAATATCCCCCCACCTAAGACTGGACTAAGTACCACTCACTCATATGCACCCCCTTAATGTCCTAAGTAAATGTCTAGCCCTAAATTTCCATTTGGCTTTGAAGGGACCTGTGTATGTTGCACTATCTTCCCCAAAATGAACTTTCTTCACTGTCTTGCTTCAACCAGTTGAATTGGGCTCTGTCCCTTATAAGCAAGAGTTGTCATAAATTTTCCCAAGGCACTGTGACTTAGAATTCTTATTTGGCCTACATTTCAGAAGAGGAAATGCAGGCTCAGAGCAGTTGAGTGACCTGTTTGAGGCCACACAGTGAAGTATTGCTAGTATCAGATTTCACACACAAGGCTCTCCTACCTTGGATTTTCCCACTCAACCCATATTGCAAATTGCAGAAATGTCCACATTTCAATGAAGTTAGCTGGTGACTTATTACTATTATCCAGGTGTGCTTTGTATTCCAGTACAGGTTGCCTTGGATACTCCCTGTTGACTCAGTCAGACTATAATACTTTAATGACCAGGTATATGAGTTAGAAGCTTTCAGTTGCAAGTAAGAAGAAAATCTTACTTAAAAGAGCAGTTTGTCTCAAAACATTAGCAAGAACTGGGGGCTTATTGCCTTTCCTCCTTGCCACACTCCACTTGTGACTTTTATCTTCAGGTGTATCTTCATTGTTACAGGGTGGTTGCTGCAGCTCCAGCCCTCACATCTGCACACACAGAGATAATCCCTGTTCTGTATCCCCTTTAAAGATAAGGCAGGAAAAGGCCATATGTCCTTCTCCTCCTCTGTGAGTCCTTGTAGTAAAGCAATTAACTTGCCCAAAGTGATGTCATTTGACCCCAGCTACTTAGAGATAACCTCTAGGCTCTTGGACATCCTACTGGAATAGGACGTTTATCTGGGGGACTTGGGTGGTGCCAGGTAGCCAATGCTAAACATGTGGCTTATGGTGGGAGCCTGGTTCAGGCTCTATCAGCTTGACTTCTGTTAAGGGCTGGAGACCAAGGTTAGCCGTGTGGGTGACCAGCCATATCTGTGTTACTAAACCCCAATAAAACTCTGCACACCATCTTTCACATGTGGTCTCTAATGGGCAATATTCTGTGCATATAACCACATATCCCGTTCTCAGGTGGTTTCCAGAAAACCTTTGTGGCCCTCTGTTTTAGAGCAGGCTGAGAATTTTTTTTCACTTGATTCTAATATACACATTGTAGGATTTTTTTTTTATTTTTAAAGATTTTATTTATTTATGCATACAAGCTGGGGTACAGACCATAGGGTGTGGGGCGGTGAAAGGGTTCACCAGAGACAGAGTGGGGAGCAGAACAGGCAGATTGACGGAAACACACTGCTGAGGGGAGCATCTGGCGAGGCAGGAGAGGTCTGCCACGCCATGTGGGAATCTTCCCCAGCCGGGAGTCGAACTCGCATTGCCGCTGCCAACAGCTCCACAGCTCAGTGTCTAACCACTGCGCCACCGGGGAGGACCACATTGTAGGATTTTTAACAGCACTCTTGGCCCCTACCCACTTGATGCCTGTAGCCTTCTCAATTAACCAACACCTGCAGTTAAGAGCCACTAATCCATAGGATATTCATGTTCTTTCCAAATCTGAAGTTCTGGACATTTACGATTTTATACTCATTTTAAAGAAAGTTGTCAATAGATTCTGTCTACCATTTATATAGAATAGATTCTGTCTAGCATTTATATAGAATTTATTCACCAGTTTTTATTAAGCATCTTGTATGCCATTGTGGGAATAGCTTTTCTCTGATAGATCTTTGTTATTTAAACAAGTCTGAATACATCATCTCATTGATAAATTTTAAAAATGACTCCCCCTCATTCCTAGATAAACATATGCTCGTGGTAGAATGTGTTTTTGGCCTCATTGAATGTGAGTGATGATGGGGGCATGGAAAGGAGAAGGTGGCTTGGTTTTGAGGTTCCAGCTCATCTACTTCCACAGCGAGACATTTATCTGGACAAATCAATTTCTCTGAATTTCGGTTTTTCATCTCTAAAATGGGGAGAGTCATAACTGCCTCAGTGAGTGGGGTGAGAATCTGATGAGATGTCACAGAAACAATGAAAACAGGCAACACGTGGCTATTATTTTCAGTAGAATCTGCAAAGTGCTCAGCAACGTTTAAGCAAAAAAATATCATCCTGGAACAAATTTGAATTTTCCTGCAGAATAAGAGTGATATCTTTCTGAAGGACTAAAGTTTTATCAAAGTTCATGAAACAAATTTTCTCAAGTCTCCTTTGCTGGTTAAAAAAAATCTGGCTCTGTGACTAATACACCCAGGGGTGGGGTAAAAAAAGTTGGAAATGTGCTTCACTTATGACTTGGGAGCTGGAATACCACTTGTAGGCTTAGACAAGAAAATGATCCCTGATTATGAGATTTCCAGGCCCGGAGTGTCAGTACCATAATTAAAACAGAAAAACAAGCTTGAGACTATGATGCTTTCCACGTTCAGAGTTTCTCCTTCTTTTGTTCATTCTAGGAATTAAGAGATCTTCTGTACCTGTGCTATTATCAAGCACTGCAATCATTGTCTCAAATCTGTCTCATTGTACTAATAGCTATAGAACTGTCTGGAGTGTAGAAATTTCCTTGAGGCCAAAAGATGCCACAATGGTGTAATCAGGGAGGCAGGTAAGCAAATTATCTACAGTTGAATTTTGATTCAGATTCAGCTTTTCTAATAAGATATTTTACCATTAGGATTTGTGCCGCAACACGCGTGGAACTTTTTCTTATGTGTATATATGTGTGCAGCGTTGGGAATATTGAAGATTCAATATGTGGAAGGCTCTCAAGGGGAAATGAAAGACTGAAGGTCTCCATTCAAATGTGGAAACTGTTGAAAACTTTTCCCACCAGTGTGTGGATCCTGGGCTGGAATTCAAGAAGCCTGGGCTGCATTCTGCTTCTGCTGTGTTCTTGGGAGGATAATCCCTCTCCTGGACTCAGTTTTCCTATCTGTAAAATGAGCATGTTTGATGCAACAGAGATTTTGCCATTGAGTACCTGTTCTCACCATCCACCCTTCCTCCTCTGACCTCTAGACCCACATTTGAGCCAACTCAACACGTTCAATTGTAAAGACCTTCCCCTTTACCTCGCCCACCCCAGCCCATCACCTTCTGCTCACTTTACTTGCAATCACATCATCACTGTTCTAGGATAATCTTGTCCAAAAGATAAAAATCATGATTTTTATATTGATATAAAATAAGCATGTGTGTCTTGGATCAAATGGTGCCTTGCCCCTCAACCCTGCTCCCACTAAATTCACGTGAATGTCACCTTATTTGGGCACAGGGTCTTTGTAGATATAAGATGAGACCGTGCTGGATGAGGGCAGGTCTGAAGCCCTGTGTTTATCCTCTAAGAAGGAAATTTGGAGTCATTGATACAGCAAGAATGCCCTGTGCAGGTGGAGGTGGAGAGCTAGGTGGTTAGATGTTGTCTGCAAACTGAAGATTGCCAGCAGTGGTAAGGATCTAGGAAGAAAAGAGGCAGAATCCTCTCCTTGAGCTTTCAGAGGGGGCAAGACCCTGCAGACACTTGAATTTCAGACATTTGCCCTCCAGAACCATGAGAGTATGAATTTCTGTTGTCTTAAGACACCCAGTTTGAGGTGACTGGTTACGGCAGCCTCAGTTAACTAATATAAGTGGGTTAAAGATTTCATTTAATTCATTAATTAAATGAGAAAAGCAGGCAGTGGGGAGTTGAGTAAGTCAAAGAAGGACACATTTATGGGAGGAAAGGGAGATGGAAATGAATGTGTAAACGGATCCAAAATTGGCTTTTTCTTGAGGGTAGTAGGTAGGTTGTTCTCTCTTAATGGACAGAATTCACTTTCATGTCTCTAGACCAGCATGATTTTTATTGCTACCAGTTGTCTGCAGCTTACAGATTTGTAAGGTCAGATAAACAGAGTCAGATAAACAGAAGGCCTACCATGATGGTACAGTTGTCCTCTGCTCCTTCTTCCCTTTTTTATCTACTCAGACTTGAAGCATTTTTGTTTGCCCTTCTTGTGGTGCTTCTTGAAATCCTCCTCTTTCTTGGACCTCCCTGGTGGCGCAGTGGTTAAGCGTTGTGCTGTGGAGCCTACGGCAGCGGCGACAAGAGTTCGACACCCGGCCAAGGAGATTCCCACATGGCGCGGCAGACCTCTCCTGCCTCGCCCGCTGCTCCCCTCAGCAGTGTATTTCCATCGCTCTGCCTGTTCTGCTCCCCACTCTGTCTCTGGTGAACCCTCTCGCTGCCCCACACCTCTGGCCTGTACCCCAGCTTGTATGCATAGATAAATAAATCTTAAAAAAAAAAAGAAATCCTCCTCTTTCTTGTTTTCTCTTGCTGCCTTTCCCCTGGCTTAGATACCTACTTTTCCCTGGATCGGTCCCTGCCTTCCTTTAAAGGCCTAGAACTGACCCCAGATTCCCACCCATCACTGTGAATATTTAGGGCGTGCAGTAGATGGCAGTCACAAGTTACTTCCTAACTCTAGGTGGTCTGTTTTTTCTTTCAGGTGGTTTGTGGATAATCCTCTCCACCCTGGCTACTTTTCAGATAGTGGCCCTTTCCTCTTCCAATCTGTATTCTAGCTCTAATCTAGATGAATCTACTTTATCACATCATCCCCTTGATCACTTGATCAGAAACACTGACTTACTGAGTTGCTCCACATGTTGCATGCACATTTCCTATTGTATAGGACCCAGCCTGGGGTCTCATCTTTTTTTTTTTTTTTTAAAGATTTATTTACTTAGGCATACAAGAGCTGGGGTATAGGCAGGAGGTGTTGGGGGGGTGTGTGAGAGGATTCACTCAAGACAGAGTGGGCTGAGGTCTCATCTTTTTGTTTTGTCTTCTACTTTGGACCTGAAAGTCTAAGATCTTGCAGACACCTTTCTTTTTCCGGTGCCCATGGCATTTGTCAACACTTATGTTACCTTAGAACTCGCTCTCCATCATTTGTCACAAGTCTTATTATTTCACGGCAGACAATTCAAGGACTTTCAGTTTCTAAAAGTGTCCCATGATTTTCTCAACCAGCTGAAGCCTTGCTCATGTTGAAAAGTTTCAATAAACTTTTCTTCTTAGTGTTTCTGCAAACTTTTCTTCTCAGATGTTGTTTTGAGAAATCTTGGGCTTATCACCAACTATGGTTTTTTAAAAAGTTATAGTTCTAATTCCTTTAATTTCTTTAAAGGATGGACTTACTATGAATAACTTCAATTTTGTGTTGTCCAAATCAGTGATCCATTGAGAATCTGCCTATAATGATTCAATTAGCTAGGATGATCTAGTTTATAAAAAATTTCTAAGCATTAAATATTTTAGAACTTATTTCAACCCTGAGCTCTTGCTCCCCAACACATTAACAGGGCAAAATTCCAGAGAATTTTGCATAACATTTCAATATGTTTCAGACTCCTTGCCTCCCATTCATGTACTATCACCCCTATTTGCCCAAGATTAATAACTTTTGCTTCAACAGGTTCATTACTTGCAGCTTACATTAACTGTGGCAGAGGGGACTCTATTTTGTATTGCCAATAGACAATTTCCAACAGGATTAACATTAAACTTGATCCAATAACTGTATATTTTATGGATCTACTGTCAGAAGGAAAAAGGACTATATGTGGTCCTTGAAAAGGTCAGGATGTTACAAATGCAATTTTGCTTGGGTGTAATTGAAATACATATTTTGGCTCTGTACAGAACAGAAATGCTTAACCTAGAGTGGCCTACCGTTTGAACTACCCCCTCTTTCTGCCTTAAAAATAGCTCCCCCGGATCAGTCGTGAACCATTTAGTGCATCAGATTCAACGCACTCATAAAATACTAATACCCTCTAGTCTCCATGGTGCGATTCCTTGTTAAATGAGACCAAAGCTGTAGCGATTCAACATCAAATCAGTGTTTGGAGGTTTCATTGTGGGTGCTCTATAAAGCTGTTAAAACAGCTGCGGGCCAAGTCATTAATTAATTGACAAAATTAATTGATCTAATTTGGTCATTATTATGCTAGAGAAAGCAGTCACATGCAAGCAGTAGAGTTTTGGATGGTAGCTGTTCTCAGAGCTTTGGTATTGCTGGGTTTGCACGTGAAACCGAACTTCTCTCTCTTTTGCACTCACACTTTGACTTCCTAGAGGGCCACTTCATTCTTTCCTGCCTCTCCACCACATTCTGTTGATTCATCCTGAGCAATTTCTGTTTTGAAATTTCCATCACTGACATTGCTACTCACTACCTCAAGCCTAGGCAACTGCAATGCCTTTTAATTTAGCTTCTAGTCTCCTCCGATGCAAACAAATTTCCATAAGTAATACATGATACATTCTTATTAAAAATCAAAACGTCCAGGATGGGGGTGGAATCCCTTTGGCAATCTTCTTATCCCCCAAATCATGTTCCTTTCTCTGCAGACTTCTCATATACATCATTTAGGTATGTGAACTTCCAAACATCCTTCTTTGTATTTGCAAAGATACGTGGCAATAGGAAATATGTAGACTTCTATTTAATTCGTGTTCTGCAGCTTGGTTTTTTTCCCCCCTTTGAATAGTATGACTTGGTGATGGTTTCAGATTCTTTTATTTATTTAAGATTTATTTATTTATCCGTACAAGCTGGAGTGCAAGCCAGAGGTGTGGGGCAGTGAGAATGTTCACCAGAGACAGAGTGGGGAGCAGAACAGGCAATGTACTGAAATACACTGCTGAGAGAAGCAGTGGGTGAGCCAGGGGGTCAGCTGCGCCATGTGGGTCAGCTCCCTAGCTGGGGATCGAACTTGTGCTGCAGTGACTCTGGATAGCTTCATAGTGCTGTGCTTAACCCATTGTGCCACCAGGGAGGCCCTGGTTCCAGATTCTTACATAGCAAGTCACACCTCACCCAGTGGTGCTTTGGTCAGGACGGACCCCATGTCTAGTGGCAGTCTGAAGGACTCTCTCGGCGAACTTCCTTGTGTAGTTGTCTACTCCACCTGCATCTGTGTACCTGCCCTCTGTGACTCTCTGTTCTCACAAGGATGAAATTGCCCAAGGACACATTTCTCAGAAGCTATCTTTTGTTAGGCAACACATGACCATACTTTGACTTCATTCTTTTCAACTCCTACATAGTATTCTGTAGTATAAATATACTAGTTTATGAATTCATTTTCCGTTGATACTTGCATTATTAAAAGCAAGCTGATTTATGTCTGTATCTTCTAACATAGCCTTAATTGTGTACCCTCTCCTACATCTGTCAGGCTCAAAGATATAAAGATTTGAATTTAAAGACTTCAACCTGAAATACTCAGAAGTACTTGGTGCCTGCTACTGTCTTATATATGTGTTTTGCATCTTATGTGCTTTAAGGAACCTCTTGTGCTTTGACTGCTGGGCATCTCTCTTAATCCTGAGCTCAGCTCCATTGCTTAATTAGCAATGAGTAGCATTAGCTGTAACAGACATCAGCCCATATAGATTGTCTATGTCTCACCTACACGAGTGTTTCTGACAGGGTTCCGGGTAAATGATGAGACTTGCTAATCAGTCTGCCTCCCAACTCTAGGTTCAGAGAACCATGTGACATACTGCTGACACCCTCATGCTGAGGAATTTGATGTCCCCATGGAGGAAGCAGGGCTTCAGTATTGAGAGATCATCTCTAGGACCTCATTGAGGCCCCCGAATCTTTCAAAGCAGATGAATGAATGGTGGGGGCCACACTGATGGGTTTTCATGGAGCATGGGGGTTTAGAGAAGTGTGGGGAGCCAATCCTGGTTTCTGAACCTCAAGCATCTCACACTAAAGGAGAGAGTGATAAAGTGTCTGTTCATCTGAGGGGTTGTGTGTCCGTCTGCTTCACCTCCTCTAAGTGCCCACACTGAATATTCCATCCCCATATCTGACCTAGTCAAAGTTAGGCCATTTGGAAGTATCTTTAGGATGCCTGGCTTACAAGTGGATTATCCCACCGTGCAACATACCAGGTGAAAAATAACAGGTGTTAGATTTTTCTTCTCTCTCTTTTACATTGTTGGGGTGCAGGGGACAGTTCCCCCACTTCTTTGGGTTCTTCTCAGACTGGATAGCTAATCAAAACCAGATGATTTTTTTAATTGGAAAAAAAACAATTTAAAAACATGTGCATGAGGCACTACAGTGGTTATGTGGGCCCTGCATCAGGGCCTCTGCCCTGTAGCTCCAGAATTCTTGGTAGAAGCTGATATGTGGAGGGATTTAAACTCTTCTGCTCATCCCTTACTCTGAGATTCTGACTGCTGACTTTCTCACCTCCTGCTTCTGCTCTCTTCTCCCTATCCTGCTCTGCTTCCCCCAACACCAACTTACAGTGAAATGGTCTTCAAAGTACCCCTGATATTGACTGCCCTGTCCAGGAGATATTTATTTACCATAATACATACATACATACACACACACACACACACACACACACACACACACACACACACAGAGTATAGATCTTATTTATTTTTTGCTCACAGTGGGAGATTACATCATGGAACAGAATAGATAGTAGTTTGAGATGAAATGTTAGATGTCATGATCTTAAGAATCCATCAATCTTTCCTGGCATTGGGAATTTCTCACTGTCTCTGCCTGAGCTGAGGATTTTACTTTCTACACTTACCTTCCATGCCTCCCTGGATATCCCTTCCCCTCTTCCTTGGCAGGCCTTCAATCCCTAAAATCTTGCGACATTCAAATGCAGATCATTCTAGGGCTCTCCCCTCCTGTACCCCCAGCTAATCTCTGGGCTACTTTACTATCCAACTATTTCATTAATAAAGGGACCCCCTACTCATGGTTGCTTTCTTTTGCCTCACAGTGCATCTGATTTGTAGATGTTACTGGTTATTATTAATAGCATTTCCAATGGGTGAGAAGACAGAATTGGAGGAGGTAGTAAGGATGTGTTTTCTTTTTTTTTTCATATATTTCTTCATGGTTTGCATTTAATTTTACAATGAGTGTGTATTGGTTTATTGGTGTATTTGTAATAAAATTGTTGATACAAAAAAGTTTAAAATGCAATTTGAAAGCAGATGGTAGCTTTTCCCCCCAGTTCTTTGAATAATATTCAATTCTTGTACAGGAGTTTCTTACACAAGGGCCTTAGAAACAGAAGAGGCGCAACATAAAGATTTATTCCCCTCCTATCCAGAGCAAAACAAGTGCTTTGTTTATGTCATTCTTCCCAGATACCACATAAGAAGTAAGAGATGCTATCTTAGTCATCTTTGTGGCGTAAGGAAAAATTTTGCTTCAGTGGAAAGTTACCTGTTGTCTAAAGCATAATCTTCCAAGCCATCAAATGCTAGTCTTTATTTTTAAAGGGAATTATCATAGTTTATTATAATGCTAAATTCAATGATAAGTCCCTTATTTTAACATGTAGATAAGGTTAATTATATTTTGATATTAAAGAGTTTTAAATTTTATCTATTTACATGGCTACGTATTTGAGCAAGTCTAAACACAAACACATAAAGGTATCCTAAGATTAATTTCTAGAAGTCCTTAAATAATAAAAAAGTACACTTATACTGCAAATGTACAAATTCCAGTAAAAATTTTTTGACATGTTTTAAATATTTACATTTTAAAAAAAAATATTTTTTGACAAATATTGATGAATATATTCATATGGAAGAAGGTCTATAAATCCTTTACTGAGTATTGTTACAAGGTTGATACACAACAAAAATTAAAATTATAATTTGAGTTTTCATTTTATAAAATGAATGCTCAGAATGCTGGCCTTTCACTATCACTGAGTTATCTGACAACTTCACCATTTGTGGATAAATGACAGTGAGCTAAAGGAATTCCTGCCTTTAGAAGGTACCGATTCTGTACAGTGGAGTTTCCCAAAGGGAAAAGGCCAGTGTGCTTTTATTTACATTCTCATTTCAATATTTTTATCTCTACATGTGTCTAGTATGTGCATTATATTTTGAACTGGTAGTAATATGCCAACAGTTCTATTAATGACGTCAATAAATTCTTTGACACATATTCACTTTATTTCTTTGTAAGCTACAATTTTACCTTTTCTGAAAATATGAAAATGATCTCGTCTCTTTTATGTCATTGCCCACAGTAAGGACTGATGCAGTGGCCCACAATAAATGTTTGTTAGATATATGGAAAACAGGAATGTAATATAACATTAGTTCAAGCATGTACATCATAAATAAGTTTGATCTTACTACTTTTATGTCAATATTGGTGCTAGTGTGCATTTTATCCATGCCATATTCATTCCATTTTTTTTCTAATTAGAAAAAGATTTTTTAGCAAAACTTGAAAAGATAGAAAAATCATTACCATCCCATAACCTCTTTCTCCAACATAATGACTGTTAATTCTTGGCTTGTTTCCTTTCTGTCTTTTCTCTGTAATGAAGAAAACAGACAATACCCTACCCACTTACAGCTGACACTCTAAGTAGGTGGGAAGGCAATGTTTCCTTACAATATAGACAAATAAATTGAATAAGAAAATCCCAATGAATAGAAAGTACATATTCAAAAAAATCCCATGAATAAAAGTACATGTTCATGACTCCATGCATATTTTCTGTCAGTTTGCGTGAGGTGCAAGATTAATTTTAAGTTACACAACCTTTATTCACAGCCTCCACTGAAACTTCATGAAATTTGCTGTTTGAATCAGCATCCAAGTCTCAGCGCTGCCTCCCAATCTGTCATGTGCTGCAACCAGGCACGGGGAGTTTAAGATGGAGGCCCTCCAGGGTCAGCGCCCTGCCCCTCCTCCAGGCCTCTGAGCTGAGCTGCAGGCTCCCAACTTAAATATCTTCCCAAGGGGACACTAAGTCGTGTTTGTTTTCGTTTTTTTTTTACCCCTAGGTAGGACTGCCAACAAGAAAGGCATTTCCAAAGCGTGGGGAACTGCAAGTTCAGCCCCTGGGGGTTGGGGCACTGCCTGTGGCGCCTGAAGCAGCCCTGGCAGAGCCTGTGAGGAGATGAGGCCGCCAGGTGGGACTTTTTTCCTCTAGCAGAGGAGTTGCTCTCACAGGCACGCCACACATATTGGGTGAGAAATCGGTTTATTGGCATCCAGACTTTGTAGTTTTCTTGACAGGATGTTTCATTTCAGATGAAAGGTTCTTCAAATTTGGAACCTTTTATTAAATTTGAGAGCCTTATCTGAGAGCACATATCTTGGAGAGGGAAGAGAGGGAAAGGGGAGAGGGGAGAGGGTTAGAGTTTAAATTTTAGACAAGCTCCCACACAGGAACTTTGCTGTAAGGTTGGGAAGAACGTGAGACTATTGGAAGGGCTTACATCCAACTGAATCCACCTCTTGACTTAATATTGATTTTTAATAAATTCCCTGTAGGGCAGAATTCACAGTTTTTCTTTCTATGAACTGGGGCATGAGTTTCCTGGTATTGTAAAATATTATAATTGCCTTTCCATGGTTAGAGACAAGAGTGGTGTCATCTGTTCTCTCTGTCTCTCTCTTTTTCTCTGATATCTCCATTATTCTAGTTGCTGGCAAATAGAACAATATCTCAATTCAGGTATCTGAGAAAGATATGAGCTTTACAAATGCTGGTATTTGAAAGACTGCATACATTTAGGATGAGGCTTCTCTCATGCTTCCTCCACTGGTGTATGTCATTTAATATTCCTTCTGCGATACTCTTAAGGATGTCTTGTTTGTTTTCATTCACACGTCAATTACTTACCTTTATTGCCCACCTTTTTTGGGTTGTAGGCTGGAAAACTGCAGGACCTTCACTGCCCATCCTGTTCAGTTGCTATGGTCACAGGCTTCTGAGGGAACATGAGCCGAAAGACCAGTTGTGTGGGGAATTATTAGGAGCTGTTATTGAACCAGGCATGACTGTGAGTGGCCTTCACAAATATTCTTTTTTGTTACACAAATATTTGTTTCTGCTACTAATTCTCTTCCCAAGACATTTCCTTAACCAAGTGAGCTTCCTCAGGACACACTGGGTAAATTCATTTGCAACTTTCACTCCATGACCCAGAGTTCTGCCCGAGGTCAGGAGGGCAGAAGGAGCGTTTCCAGGTCAGACTTAACTGGCAGTGGCATTCATCAAATACACTGGCCTTGACATCCCAGCCCCTTCGGTTTTCTATTCCCAACCAGAGAAACATGTCTTTCATCTTTCCTTCCTTGTGCTTTGAAGGTTATGACGGGGTCTAGGATCTGCAGGCAGGTTATATGCAGGTGAATCTTCATGATGATTTTGGGAAGGGAGGGGAGGAAGCTCAGGTGCACATGGTCTCTTTCAAAAGGGAAGGTGGGAGGTTTGAACTTGACTGTCCAGATTAACTGACAACTTGGATTTAACCTAAACCCCTTGTACCATGACTGTTTCACCTCTGTGGGTTTAACAGTTTACCCTAATTGGCTATAAACCCATTATCTGTGACATCTTCACCCCAGTTGTCATTACTTCTCATTTACATTATTACAACAGCTTCCTGTATGGTTTCACCACTTCTAGCCCTGTCCATATAATATAGTCTTTGCTCAGCAGCCAGAGTGATTTTTCAAAAACCATAAATCATATCATATTACTCCCTTGCTTCAAACCTTCCATGGCCTTCCCACAGCCCTTAGAATAAAATAAAAACTCTTTACTGTGGCTTACATCTCTACACTCCTGACTGTTTTTACATTCTCTTCCATTCACTGACTGACTTTCCAAAGTCGAACATTGCCACCCCAGGGCCTTTGCACTAGCAGTTCTCTTTTCCTGGAATTCTTTCAGATTTTCGTGTAGCTGCATTTTTCTTGTTGTTCAGATCTGAGATTGAATTTCACTTCCTCATCCAATATCAAATAGTCACTCTTTTACTCCATTTTAATTTATCCAAAAAAAGCACTCATCTCTATATGGTCTTTTTAAAAATTTTCTTCTTTTGTTTGTTCGTTTTCTATTTCTTCCCCTGAAGAGGTAAGCTCCTGGTAAGCAGAGATCTTAGCTGTCTTGCTCATCGCTCTTCCTTGCTTACCATGTAGTCTTTAGCACGGCAAGGAGTTGGGTGTCAATCAATATTTGTGGATTGAATGGAGAAGTTGTATCACATCCCCCAACTCTAGGTTGTAGGCCGGGTTTTCTTTAGGAAATAAAGGATATTTTCACATTGACTGCTGCTTGTATAAACTATTGCAAATGGCGTGTGAGGGTAGGATCACTGACTTACAGAGAAGCTGGTTCCCTGGGTTACTAGCATCCAACTTGCTATGCCTGACTGACACTTATTCCCTCCCAGTTCAGTCAGAACTATTGATCTCTGGTGCAGCTCAGGTTCCACGGTCCCAGAGGCAGCTGTAATTAACTGCCTGAGCCTTGAAAAGGTTTTCTAAGCTAAACCAGAGCAACTGACATTTGTAAACAGTACTTAGCAAGAGAAAAGGTAAAATTGCATGTGTCACCTTATTTTCTATCATATGCATTTTGAGATTCAAAAGGGATTATATTAGAATGAATATCCCAGTGTCCTCATTTGTACCTGCCTTCAAAAGAGCCAAGAAAAAGCTTTTAAGTAAAGTAGGGGTATGGAAACCTCTCTATATACTAAGGTGAGAGATGTTTGAGGAGCAAAATAAGCCTCCCAGTGAGAACCATCTCTCACTTGTTAACTATGCCCAGGTAGGTTCCCAGAGAGACTTTCTACAGAAACTAGTACATTTACCCTCATGATAATTTGGGGGAGGAGGGGTTGATATTGCCAGATCTATTTTGTAGATTAGGCAAACTAAAGCCCTAACTAAGTAGTACATAGTAATGTGATGTGTTTTCCCTCCCTTCCTTCCCCCCCATCTATCCACCCATTCCGGCAAGATTTACTAAGCATCTCTTTGCAGTGGGGCTGTGCTAGACGCTGTGTACTCAACTCTGAGCAGTGCAGCTGCACCCCTCCCTGTCCTTGTGGAGCTGAGAGTCCTCAGTAAGGAGGCCCAGCAATGAAACCTGCAGATAAATATTTAATTATTGTAATAGAGCAATAATTATTGCAATAGAGCAATAATTAAACTGCTCTAAATTGAGGGGAAAGGAATGAGATAGGGATTGCTCTAAATTGATGGGGGTGGAATGAGAAGGGCTAAGAGGGATCGTCTTCAAATTAGGGGGTCAGGAAAGCCTTTTCTGAGGTTGTGACATTCAACTTAGACTTCAGGGTGTGGAGGAGCTGGGTCAGGGGGGTTCCAGGCCTGCAGATGATACTGTGATGTGGAGTTGGGGCAAACCCATGTGGCTGGATGGTGGGGCAGCTGGGGAAGAAGGCGCCATAGGTGGCGGGGGCTCAGACTCTCAGGGGTGTTATGGAGATCTGAATTATATTACAGATAAGTGGAAGCCAAGAGCGGGATATCTGAGACTGTACTTCCTCAGGGTGCTAGGAAAGGGTAGGTCCCCAAACTTTTCAGAATGTTCCCTCATATTCTTGGGGGAAATTAGTTTAAACGGGGTTACCTTGGAGGAGTAGAATGAACCCCTCTATTTGTGGAGGACAGTGTCTTCTGACTTCTGGAGCCCAGCTGCAGCGAGGCCTCCTCAGCTGGGAGAGTCACCTCCCAGAATTCTCAGAGGGGGTTCCAAGGGTAGCAGAATCCAGAGCCCTGAGATAATGGAGAGAGGAACTTAAAGGATGAGCAAAGATGCTGTGATGGTATCTGATGACCAAGCAGTATGTATGGCATGATCTTATTTTTTGTAATGCTATTAAAAAAATCCTCTAGTGGAAAGATAAAATCTGGGAAGAATATTAATCCATATGGTAATTCTGGGTGGAGACATCTCAGGAACATTTAAGTTCTGTCATCATTTCCAGGGTAGATAATGCCAACCCTACTTTTTAGATGAGGGAAAACTAAAGCTGGGAGGCAACACAGTTAAATCATTCATTCATTCATTCATACAAGAACTATTTTTTTTTAAAAGATTTTTTTATTTATACATACAAGCTGGGGTACAGACCAGAGGTGTGGGGCGGCGAGAGGGTTCACCAGAAACAGAGCGGGTAGCAGAACAGGCAGATCAGAAATACACTGCTGAGGGGAGCAGCGGGCAAGGCAGGAGAGGTCTGCCGCACCATGTGGGAATCTCCCCGGCCGGGCGTCGAACTCGCGTCACCGCTGCCGACAGCTCCACAGCGCAGCGCTTAACCGCTGCGCCACCAGGGAGGCCCCATACAAGAACTATTTATTAGGTATCTACTGTGTGGTGAGGGCTGTGTGAGGCTCTGTATTTTCCATGATGAACATAACAGGTGACAAAATGTGTTTGAAATATTTCAGACATACTAAAGAGGAACTAAATAGAAAGTAAAACTGTATCCATGAATCCAGTATCCATGAATCTAATATCTTGCCATAGAAATGCAAAAATGGAGCCTCTCTGGTGGCACAGTGGGTTAAGTCTCAGCACTATGAATCTATCTGCAGCCACTGTAGCAAGAGTTCGATCCCTGGCCAGGGAACTTCCCACATGGCACAGCAGACCTCTCCTGTTTTGCCTGCTGCTCCCCTCAGCAGTGTACTTCAGTAAATCCGCCTGTTCTGCAACCCACTGTGTCTCTGGTTTATCCTCTCACCCCAGCCCATACCTCTGGCCTGCACCCCAGCTTGTATGCATAAATAAAAATAATAAAAAAATCTTAATAAAATTGCAAAAATGTCACCAATACAAGGAAAGTTCCTAGCGGACGCGTTCCTGTTACAGTCCACCCCTTCCCCTTAGGATCAACATCACTGTGTTTATCACTCCCAGGCACTGCTTGGATTACAGCTCGTTTTATCTTCTTTTTGCATGCCCTCATTTTTGAAACTTCCTGTTGTGGACTCACATCCTCTCAGGAAAAATAATCCCTGTAAAAGTGATTGTTCTTATAACCCAGTGGAAGTGAAGGTCTGAGAACAATAAGGCCCTCAGGAACTTGTCGGCAGTGGTCTGCTGCTTTGTTCTGGAGGGTCCTTCCATCCCTGCTGCCCCAGCTCTCCCTCCTGGTCCCTCTTCAGAAAGCTAGACAACCAGTCGCCAGGAAGGACGCTGGCTCAGGTCCTCTTGCCTCCTAAAAATGTGTGAAGGACAGTGTTTGTTGACGCCTGGGGCCGGGGTTGCCAGGTCCTGTTGGGCCTGCGTCTTTGATCTCTTGCTACTCCTTGGACACCCATGTTCTTCTGTGCAGCACTGACCAAGGGCAAAGAAGATCACATGTCCCACCCCAGCTGCAGAGAAGAAAGTCCCGCGAATCTATTTCCAGTGCAAAAGCTGAAATTAGAGTGAAACTTCACCTTGCATTTTTTATGATGTGTGTCTTAGTCAACTTCTGTATTTGCAAAGACAAAAGGAATTAATATTTAATATGGGCACAATGGAAGGACGGGGTGGGGAGGATCCATTCTCTGCTGTGGTTTTGAATCTTCAATTTCTTTAAAATATCAGCCTTTCATCTCTTGTGTATGAGACAGACATTACCCTGTTCGATTTCATCCTTGGATTCAGAGAGACCTGTGCTTTGGCTCTAGCTCTGCCATTTATGGACTATGTGATTCTGGGGTCCAGGTCCTCTGTTATTATCCAAGATAATAATACCTACCTCCCCGGGCACAATGAGGATTCAGCGAGACAAGCAGGTGAATCAGATGAAAATAAAATCAGGAACCCTCAGGACCCAGATGAAGGGGTGCCACCTCACCTTCCAGGGAATAGGAAGGGGTGGCTGCGTATGTTATAGGAAGGGCACAATAAAGCTGTCATTTAGGTAGACCAGTGTTGAAGAGGAAAAGAGGACTCTGAAGTTTTAAATCTTCTACCTGATCTTTTGTGGTTTGAGGCTGAGTTTGGGAATATTTGACTCTTACTTTCAACAGATTTTTTTGTGTGAGTTTATGAATATGAAGTTAGGTCCAAGGCTAAATTGTTGTGCAAAATATAGGAGGGACTAAGGGGGAAGGAACTTGAGAAAATGGAGAACAGAGGAAAGAGTCTTTCAGGGAATGGAGAACTATTCTCCAGGCAAGGTGGAATCCAGCCAATGAGAGGAGGGCTGAGCTGGAATCGCAATCCCAGCCCATCTGTCAATTTCCACTACAGCCTTGCTTCTTTTCTATCTTATTGATTAAGAACACTGTGTGTGATTCAGAAGTGTACGGTCCCACCTCTTCAGATGTCTGTTCCCACACCACACCACCACCCAGAACCCATAGTCCTCCACCCTGGTCCATTGGGCGCCCTCCCCACTGGACCTTCCCCTCCCCCTCCCCCCTCTGGGAGCCTTATTTTACCATCAGCCTTCTAGGGCTTGTTACTCATTTGCCTTTGGCCCTTTGGTTTCTCTACATTCCACATTTAAATGGCACCATCCGGGATGTCTCTTTAGCCTGACATATTCTTTGTGCTTCCCCCAGCCCTTGCAGTTCTGAACACAGTTTCAATTATTTGTACTTTTACTTCTGACCCCTCTGTCTGGAGAGAGTCTTCTTGGGTCTCCGCTTGTCAAAATTTCAACCCCCCTCCAGGCCAGCTGTTGTGTGAGACGCCCTCTGTGGCTGTCTTTGGCTCCTGGGCTGTGCATCCTCTTCACATGCACCTCACACCCACATTGTGCACCCCCTGCCATGTCCTCCTGCTGCCCAGGTGAACTCATCTGTGCATTGGTTGACCCCCTTCTTACAGCAGACTGTGGGCTTCCTGAAGGGCAGACATGGTTCCTGTCATGCTTGCCTTGTGAGAGTCTCGTGCTGGGTGCCAGGACATTCTGTCTGCTGCATGAAAGAACATGGCTATTTATTCCACAAAGACTACCAAGCATCTGCTCTGTGCCAGGCACTGTGTAGGTGTCAGGAGTTGGAGCAGAGATAAAAGTCTTGGACTCACAGAGAATATAGTTCAGGGGCCAGGTGGTGGACAGAGGGGCTTCAGTGATTGAGATGTTAGCCAGTGAGAGAGGAAAATTAATGGTGGTGAGTGGCAGTGATTGGAGACCAGGGGTGTGGGCTGTACTTTGCAATAGGGTGGTTGGGAAGACCTGACTAACAAGATACCCTTGTGAATAAAGATTTGAAGGAAGTGAGGGAGGGAGCCATGTGGATAATTGGGAAACAACATTCCAGTCTAGGGGAACAGCCAGTGCAAAAGCCATGAGGCAAGAATAGGCCTGGTGTGTCTTAGAAACAAGAGGACCCAGGTTTCTGGGACACGGAACAAGAGTGACACTGTTTGAGAAGATCTGAGGGGTCTCTTGGGAGGTGCGAGCAGGGCAGGGCCGCTGGTGTCTGAGTCCTCACAGGCAATTGTGTGGGTGCAGGCTCTTACCTTGAGTGAAACAGGAGTCCCGAGGGTCCCCTCCCTCATTGTACCTTTTGAAGAGAGGCAGACCTTGGTGTGACTCCTGTTTTCCCAGGGTTGTGCTGGCTCCCGTGTGGAATGAAGGGATGGATGACCAGATGAACAAATGGACACCTCAGGGGAGGCGGGTCAGGTGACTTTTCTTTCCCTTTTGGCCTGAAGAAGCAAGATTTTAAAAATAGTCTTGAGTAGCATCCACCAAGGTAATCTTTCTGAGAGTTATACTAGATTCTGAGAAATGTCAGTATAGGTTTAAATGAAAATGTTATTTTCACCTCCACAATTTTATAGATGAAGTATGGGAGACTTTTAGCTGCTTTGGTGTTCTCTCTCTTTCTCACACACACACACACACACTCTCTCTCTCTCTCTCTCTCTCTCTCTCTCTCTCTCTCTCTCTCTCTCTCTCTCTCTCTCTCAGCCCTCCACCCACACACACTGAACATACACACACATACATCATGGTGTAATGAAACTGCAACAGAGTTTTCTCTTTGAACAATTCTAGGTTTGGCCCTTACTATCTTCGATCAAATCTTTCTGAATCTTAGTTTCCTTGTTCACAAATTGGAACTCATGATTCTCAGTTCACCTTCTCATAGGTTTGTGTGAGCATCAAATCACTTACTAAAAATATTTCAGAACTTTCTTGATCATAAAGTTTGACATCTACAGGAGAGAAGCCCAAGTCTGTGGATTTAAAAAAATTATTTTTATTGCAGTAATGCTAGTTTACATTATTGTTTGTATTTTGGAAGGGTGGGATTCCCCCCTTCCAGCGATGTTACCTTAACAACCACCAAGCTCGTGGATTTTAATAAGCTCCCCAGGTGATGCAGGTGATTCTGATAACTGGACCACTTTGGGACATGCTGAACCATTGTGGTCTAGAGGAGCTTGTAAACTCTGAAGTCCTTCCTCACTGTCATTTCCCTTACTATCACTAATCCTGTGTGACTGGCAGCCTTTATTGAATCAGCTGACATAAGGAGAGTAACTTTATGACTATGGACCTGCCCCCCAGCTCAGCAGGGTGCCATTTTGGATTAAAGCTCTGCTATCATCATCTTCAGATTCTTAATACATTTTAATAAGGAACTCTTCATTTCCATTCTTCATTGGACCCTGCAAATTACTCCATTGTTTTAGAGATAAGTAAAGAGAGAGTACAATAAAGCCAGTGGAAAATTGGAATTCCTTCTCCCTACATATAGCACATGCTGGAATTACCAACCTTGTTCCCATAGATGAAAGCACTAGTCTGCGTCAACCTGTGCAATAGATACTTTTATACCCAATGTTCAGATGTAAGACTCAAGCTTCAGAGTGCTTGAGCTGCACACTCATGGAACACAAAACCAGCTGGTGAAGCTTAGAGAAAAAGCTTTTCTGCTCAGGGAGTAATAGCTGATTTGCTTGTTTACAGATTCCCATGTCCCCCTGAATTAGGCTTTTCAAGGAGGAACCTAAAGTGTTCCATGTGATTTCTTGAAAAGTTATCAGTTAAGTTTGGAATATTCTGTCTAATGGTAAGTACCAAATTTACTGGTTGTCCACCTCATTGTGAAGCTTGTTTAAAAGTTCGATTCCAAGGCTCTGCTCCAAATGCGGGGTCAGCATCTCTGCAGTGGAGGGTAGTGGGCTCTAAAAATCCATAGCACATGCCATTTGGATCCCATCATCGGTTCAGAAGTGCTGACATCTGTGATGGATTTGGACACCATTCCTTCCGGCAATCAATTACAGTCAATGATTGTTTTATTTCTGACCATGGAGACTTACCATCAGCCCCAGGCCTCTGCAAGGCCCTTCGGGCTACCTGAAAAAGACAAAGCAATCAGTCCACTTGTTCATGGAGAAATTTCTCTCTGAAGTTCAAGAAAAAGGTTTAGATGGAGGTGGTGATGTCTGCTGATACTAGAATCAAATATTTCATGCTATCTCATTCTGAAAATCTGCATCCAAGATAAGTGTCTCACTTTTGAATATCCCAAGTGTTTTTTTTTTTTTTTTTACTTTTACAGACTAGCAGAAGAAGAGAAGAGGGCACATCTAGGTCCTTATTATGGTTTCCATAAAACAAGGCAAGAGGAATCTAGGGAATTAACAGGGATGCTCTGAAATAACTAGCTTTGTCACAGGACAGCAAGAGGAAAGGCTGGAAGTAACTGACTTGAGACAATGCTTCTTTAACTTTGGGTGCCAGGAAATCACCTGGAGGTTTGTTAAAAAGGTTTGTGTATGTTCCATTGTGTATATGTACCACATCTTCTTGCTGTGCATGGAAACAAAATGAGATGTCTAGGAGAAAAAGGCAGAGTTGGATATAATTCTTGGCTTTCATGGTTAGGAGTGTTGGGAGTAAATACTTTGAGATTTACAGATTATGATTCAGGAGATTCTGGGTGTGGCCTGTGAGTCTATATTTCAAACAAGGTCCCAGGTGATGCTGCTGCAGGTGCACAGGTCACACCTGGAGGGGTGGGGTCTTCTAAAATACTGTCTTAACTAACTGGCAAGTCCCTAGCAACCCAGGGAGATGAGCAGTTCTTCAACATTCCTTTTTTTAAAAAAAGATTTATTTATGCATACAAGAACGGGGGTACAGGCCAGAGGTGTGGGGTGATGAGAGGATTCACCAGAGACAGAGTGGGGAGCAATAGGCAGATCTACTGAAATGCACTGCTGAGGGGAGCAGTGGGGAGTCAGGAAAAGTCTGCTGCACCATGTGGGAAGCTCCCCAACAGCCACAGCGCTGTGCCTAACCTGTTGTGCCACCAGGGAGGCCCTCTTCAACATTCTTGTTGACCAGATAACTCATACCATTTACTTCTAAATATTAGCACACTGTCTGACCTTGGTGCCTGATAACTCATCCCAGTGGCATCTAGACATAAAAACACCGTGAGTTGTGCTAATGACAGCTCGTGTTCATTTCAAAGATATTCTTTTTTTTAATTTATTTTTTATTTTTATTGTTAATGTATATTTTTATTGTTATTTATGTCTTTTACATTTTGTATTCCCCTTGGGCAGCCCACTACCAATTCACCCGTGATCCATCTCCATGGTCCCTTGTGTTCTTTTCTATTCCATTTTGTGCGCTTTTACTTCCCGCCCTTTGCCCCCCAGATCGGAAG
>PVIJ01010133.1:0-20185 GCA_004024925.1 Scalopus aquaticus | reverse complement strand
CTTGCTGTGCATGGAAACAAAATGAGATGTCTAGGAGAAAAAGGCAGAGTTGGATATAATTCTTGGCTTTCATGGTTGGGAGTGTTGGGAGTAAATACTTTGAGACACAAAGGGAAGGTTACATGTATGTATGGTGGGAAGTAGTGGCGATAGTGAGAAAGGCTCAAGGAGGAAGGCTGTAGTGAAGTTTGCCCTCATTACTTATTTCTATCCAGGCTATCTGGTTAATTGACTCTCAGATGAACCAGCTTGGATCTGAGCCTGGAAAGAACTCAGATTTAAGTTCCTGCCTCCCAGGGCAATTGTAAGGATTAGCTGAAGAGAGCAAGTCAAGTGTCTTAACTTATTAATTCAATCTTTGGTCATTCACCCAAGACTTATTGAGTAACTATTATGTCTTAAGAAGTGATATACAGTGAATAGAACATGCGATATCCTTGCCCTCAGGGAGCTTGAAGTCTAGTAGGGTAGACAGACATGATCAATTACAATAATAAATGAGGGAAAAGTTGCCGGTGCTGTTTTTTTTTAAGATTTATTTATTTTTGCATACAGGCTGGGGAATAGGCATGGGGTGGCAAGAGGGTTCACCAGGACAGAGTGGGGAGCAGAACAGGCAGATCAAGGGAAATACACTGCTGAGGGGAGCAGCGGGCAGGCAGGAGAAGTCTTCTGTGCCATGTGGGAATCTCCCCAGCCTGGCGTTGAACTTGCATCGCTGCTGCCGATAGGTCCACAGTGCTGCGTTTAACTGCTGTGCCACTGGGGAGGCCCACTTGCAGGTGCTTTTGCTGTGAAGTCTTAGTTGGCGTATCCATCCCCCAGACTCAACCTGGCTGAGGGCTCCCACCTACAACTTTGTCCACGGCTTGTCATGGGGCAATTGGTGGTGTTGCCTCAAAGCTTATGACCCTCTCCCCCCGACAGGCAGCCCTTAGTCAGGGGCACAGTGGTGTGGGGACACAAATACCATCTCCCTGGGCTCTAGGTGGGACACATTCTGTGAAGTCCATGTTCGAGAGCCCCCATAGGGCTGAGCCTAGATATCACCCAAACTACTTCTTTGCTCAACAATTTCCCCATCTCATCATACTTCCTGAACTCCCATACAAGTTTCTTTCCTTAGTTACCTGGTCAGTTGCACAAGTATCCGCAGGCTTTGCTTCTAGCAAACCTGATGCAGGATAATTCCAGGTAGTGATTAGGACCGTGAAGAAATAGAACAGGACAGGTTTGACAGTGAGGGGTCAGGGGAGAAGGTATGATTTAGATCAAGTACCAAAGCAAGGCCTTTTTGGGAGGGCACCTCTAAACCAAGACCCAAATCACAACTGTCCATGCATTGACCCAAGGAGAAGCATTTCAGGGAATGACGGTTCTAGAAACCTCAGGAGGATGTGAAAGTGGTGTGTTTGCAGGGGTGGCAGACAGCCAGAGGGAGCGTGGAAGGAGACTGTCGGAGAAGCAGCCCAGTGCCCTTCTTGTAAGCCAGGAAAAGGATGGGAAGGCACTGGTGGGGGGTGCGATCAGATTCACGGTTCATAAGGATTCCACTTAGGCTGTTGTCTGGGCAACCGATTTTAACTCAGTGCTCGGAAATAATAGTTGCTAAATAAATACTAGTTCGTCACCATCCTTCAGAAGTGAGTTAGAAAAAGTAATAGGAGGGAAACAGACATGACCACCCTCCCAGGTGGACACGACCGCCGTGCTCAAGGGATGTTTGAAATAAATGATAACTCAGTGGCCTCTTCGCTGGTACTCCTTGGGCCAGATACCCACTGGGACTTTTATTGTGGTTTTACTTTTTGGAAAAAGTACAAGGACGTGGTTTCAAGTGCATAGTTGTCATGTGCTTTTATGAGCAGATTCTTTCGTTATATTGAGATTTACTATAGAAAGGTAACACAGTCCTTCAGAAATTGGGCAAGCACTTGTCTTAGAACGGGAGAGAGGGGCTCTGTGAAGCAGAGAGAATCTTTGAGTGTCCTCACATGGAAAGCACTAGGAAGGGGGTTGGCACGTGGGACCGGATGCTTGGGGTCTAGTCTTCATTCAACCCAGGGTAAGTGACTTGGTGGAACGCCTGTTGACTCCCCTGGACTTCCCTGAAAGTCTGTGATGCTTATTTCTCCCCAGGATATCTCATTACTATGCCATTTCTAGTAATGGACTTTTGACTTCATTTTGCCTGTTTTACTCCCTATCCGTGGTACAGTGATCCTTCTGTGATTTAGCTTCAGCAGCAAAATTTACAAAGTTCCAATATTTGGCAAAATCAAAGCATGATGCAGTTTTACCTTCCTTTTCTCTTCTTCAAGCATTTAATCTCCAGACAACCGGTCCTTCATTGCTCTCTGCTAAAAATGGCCAAACAACTTCTGTTAGGTTTTCTAATTACAAAGAAAATGCATCTATATGATAGAAAAAAATGATAACATCCAGCCCCGCTAGACAATGATTAAAAATAGTGGCTGAGATTTGTTGAGCACTTACTGTGTGCCAGATGCCACATTTGGCACCTATTTGCATGAAATCATTTCACCCTCACTTTTACACTATGAAGCAGAGACTGTTTGCATTTTGGAGAGAGCATGCTGGGTGGGGCTGAGTAGCTTGCTGAACTCGGCAGCCTGTAGTGGGCGAACTGAGTGGAACTCAGGGTGCCTGCCCCCAAAACTGAGCTCTTAACACTCAGTCTCAGTCTCCCCTCTTGGGTGAATCATTGCTAATATTTGTTACATATGAGCCTCCCTGGTCGTGCAAGGGCTTAAGTCTCAGCATGATGAAGCTATCAGCAACTACTGCAACCAGAGTTCCATCCCCAGCCAGGGACCTTCCCACATGGCATAGCAGACCTCTCCTGCTTTGTCCGCTGCTCCCCTCAGCAGTATACTTCAGTCATTCTGCCTGTTCTGCTGCACCCTCTGTCTCTGGTGAATCCTCTCACCACCCTACCCCATCCATACCTCTGGCCTACACCCCAGTTCTTGTATGCATAAATAAGTGAATCTTTAAAAAGATATTTTTTACATAGCCTACCATATTTTGTTAGGTAAGCAATACACAAATGCACGAGTACACTTTTGTCCAGTTTTATCATCCAGGTCATAGACCTCATTTCCAACCCAGATAAGTATCGGTACCTATCCCCATCTGCATTTACCTGTGCATATGCATGTGTACTTTTCTCTCTCTTTCTCTGTAGGTTTGTATGTATAATCTCACACACACACATTCAGAAGGGTGTGAGCACCACGAGGTGCCTGTCTTGAATGCACAGGCACTCGAGTAGTAGGGGACGCTCAGTGAATATTTGTTGAATGAATGAGCTAAATAAATAGCCCCATCAGCAGCTTGCCTCTCTAAATTCATGTATGCTTTGTAATCTGATTCTTCCCTTGAAGCAATATATCGTGAATATCGATGACATCTACTCTTTCAGCAACACCGTGCACAGCTTAAACGGTTGCAGTGGATGTATTTTGTCCTGGTTTTTCATTGTCTCTTGGAAGCATCTGGAAACACTGTCTTGCCTGGCTTCAGGAAACTACCCATTTCTGGCGTTTCTGGGATCCTTCTTGCTATTCCAGTATCCTTTGCCTTCTCTTCTACCTTCCTCTCTAAGGAATACTAACACTTCAGGGCTTGGACTTAGGTCCTTGTTCCTTCTCTCTCTGCTTCCTTGGCAAGCCCATTAGGGCACAACTATGCATACTAGGTGCTTCTTGTCCATTTCCTTTTCTCAGTGTTCACGAAGGTGCTTTCAGGCAGGCTGCGTCACCCCTGGCAGCATAGTGAGGCTGCAGGACTTCAGCGTCACACACAGCTGGGAAACAGAGGGGCTGGGATTTTAAGTCAGATCTGTCTGATCAAAACACCGGCGCTTTCTCCTCTCTATTCTCTGGAGTACTTAACACAGAACATTTTTCGCTCCTTAATAACTGCTTGTTGAAGCAGTAAATCCTTTTTGTTTTTTAATTCCCACGGACTACTTGTCTCTTCCTTTTCTCCCTTTCCTCCTAATTCTTCCTCTCCTTTCTGTTTTGTTCTTGAAATCTCAAGCCTGACAATTCGAGACTTCCACCCAAATGTAATTTGAGTTTCAGTGGAATTTCAGAGTCTGTCTTGTAACTGAGGAGCAGTTAATATCTCCTAATTGAGCTTTGGCTGCCTGGAAAGATCCTGAACTTAAACCAATCAAATCACTGCACTCCGCTGGATCAAATAATTAAAATGGGAGTGGTTGGCCTAAAAGAAGCTCTTGTCACTGCTTGTTCAGACAGCACTTGCTGCCTCTGGGAAACTGGGAGGGAGGTGAAGAGGACTTGTGGTACCAGTACCACCCACTGCCTCCTTTTTGCTCCCTTCTACCCCTGGATCTGGATGCAACATTGCACCCCAAATCCACGAGAAGACAGTGACTATGGTGGCAGGGACTGGGCTTTGGAGAGTCCGGAACCACAGAGAGGTTGCGCTGTGTGAGCATCTAAAACTACCCAGAGCAATGTGTGTATGGAAACGGGCGTGGTGGTCCTCATGGGCTGTCTTAATGCCTTCCTCTGATTCAAATGGACCTTGTGGGTGGTTCGGAACATTGGGAGAAGCAGCATGTCCGAGCATATCCAGGGATCCATGTTAACAATGTCTCGTAAGGACTCAGGTAGCAGAAAATCTACCGCATGTTGAAATAGCCTGTTATCACTGGATTGGTAGAACTCTTTGTAATGATGGAACTGTTGTTGTGTCTGATGTCCAGACCAGTGGAAACTAGTCACAGGTGGCTATTGCACCCTCAAAATGTGAGTGGTGCAAATGAAGAACTGAATTTTAAGTTTTATTTTAATTTTAATTGCTGTATATGTAGTTGTTTCAAGGAAAGCACATGCTTAAAAAATACCAAGAGAGTGAGCAGAAGGTAAAAATAAACGAATGGTGTTTGATGGTGGGCATATAGCAAGGAGCAAGAATGCAGGTCCTGTGCCTTCACAAAGCCTGTGATTTAAGGGAAAAGGTAGATATTAATCAAATAATCATGGAAATAATTAACTACAATCATGATAAATACAGCAAGGAAAAATATGGCATGCTATGAAAGCACATAGTAGAAGTATTTTACCTATTCCAAGAGGGCTAGTAGCAGCCCTAGCAGGGACAGGTCTATTGCTACAACTCTCTCTCCTCCATCTGTCATACCTACTTTTCTATTTATCCCTTTCTTCTCTGTTATGGAATGAATTGTGTAGTCCTAGAATTTATATATTGAAGTCCTAACCCATAAGACCTCAGAACGTGATTGTATCTGGAGATAGGGTCTTTAGATATAATTGATTTAAATGAGGTCATGACAGTGAGCTGAAATCCAGTCTGACTGTCATAAGAAGAGGAAATCTGGACAGACACATGCACAGAGGGGAGGAGGGTTATGTGAGAACACAGGGAGAGAAGCTTCAGGAGAAACCAGCTCTGTTCATTCCTTGACCTCAGAATGTTAGTCTGTCGAACTGTGTGTGAGAGAAAAATTACTGTTGTTTAAGCCACCCACTCTGTGGTGCTTTGTTATAGGAGCTTGAGCAAACAAATCACTCTCTTTCCTTTTCTACCATTCATCCATCTATCATCCATCCATCTTTTCATCATTCATCCATCCATCCACCCACCCTCCATCCATCCATCCACCCACCCACCCATCATCCATTCATCCATCCATCCATCCATCCACCCAGCCATCCAGCCACCCACCCACCCATCATCGATTCATCCATCTGTCCGTCCGTCCATCCATCCATCCATCCATCCATCCATCCATCCATCCATCCATCCATCCATTATCGTTTCTTTCAGTCATACCATGAATTTCAGATGGAACTTAAGAAAATCATGCTATTTTCTTGTCTTCAACAGACTCTTATTACTAACATAAAATTTACACTAATAATGATGGTCACTATTTCTGAACTCCCAACTTGGCTCCTTATACTTATTTTCTACTTTAATCCTCCCAATTAGTTTAAACATGTTCAGTAAAATATTCAAAAGCCAAGTCTTAAATCCATGTCTCTTTGCCTTTTGAATTATTTGATGGCTTATCTCAAATAAACCAGGAGTTTATATTTCTTTGTGCTCATTCAGCTTCCTTCACAAATGACTGAAGCCAGGGGTGGGGCAGGTATGATTAATGTGTCTCTTTTGGAATGGGGAAGGGAAGTAACCACCACTTCACAATGCCCTTTGGTCCTCTGTATTTTAAAATGTTCTCCCTTTATGCATATTCTGCTACTGTTAGGAAGAGAAATGGAGTCTGATGAGGACATGACATTGGAGTCAGTTAGAACTAGTTCAAGTCCAAGCTCTACCATTTACTTTCCACCTGGTAACCTCAGGAATAATTGCATTTTTTGCATCAATGACTCACTTTCCTAACTATATAAATTAAATTAAAACATGTTGTTGGAATAGTTCTCACAGAGTAAAATCTGTCAGTAAAAACCTCCCCAGGTTCAAATCTTCACTTTGATTATCTAATAATCTCTTTGTCTGTAGTCAAAACTTTTATTCCAGTTGACACTGGAAAATAATTCAATTATTTTAAATTATTATTTAAGTTATTTAATTAAGGCAATTTCATAAACTGAATTATTTGAATGTAAGAAAAATTAACACAGCAAAAGACCAATTTAATGATAAACACAAGGAGGTTCATGGCATATGGAATCTGATCTGGTCGGTACAGTGAGGTTTTATATAGGCTTTAGAAAAAGGATAACGCATTTGGGAGGGAAAGAAAAACATTCCTTGCCATTTGAAAAGGAATTTTGCAGGGTATATTCACATCTGGAAACAGAGCTTCCTAACCTCAGTCTGGGGTGATATGGTTCTCCCCTCACCCCCGCCCCAGGAGCAGAAAAGGATTTATTTCCTGTTTTCAGGGAGATGATAATTGGCCATAACATCATTCTTGGATCTGCTGCTTTTCAACTGCCTTCAATTCAAAATAATCAGCTTGCAGTTTGGGCACATCCTGGGTCTCCACAGCAGGCATCCAAACCCTTTGCCTTCCCCCTCAGAGTCTCAGATGGCTTGAAACTGGTTGAAGATCAAACTTTGCTAGAAAAGAGATTAGAATTTGCAATCAAATTTTTATAAAAGTGAGAAATTACAGACAGGGCTTGATAATGATGATGATTTAGTTATTATTGCTGTAGTTGTATCTATGATAGCTAACACTCTATGCCCGACCCTGGACTTTTCATCCTGCACACATGGACTCTCTTCAGTCTGAGAGAAGTCCCAGGGGTAAGACTATTACTATTCCCTGAGACAGATAAAGAAGCTGGGTGTACTTGTGGACGGTCACAGAGCTAATATGTGACAGAGCTACTGTTCAAACTCAGGTCTGTATATCTCTGAAGTCACACAATTTGCAGCAATTCTAAATTGTTTCCACCAGTGTCAGAAATCTGAACAGAGACTTCTTTATGTGGTTGGCATTGCCAGGATTGGTTGCACGCCGAACAAAGCATTTTATACCTCCTCCTCCCCGTGCCATCCCAGTCCAAATTCTCCAGGTGAAAACGTGCCTGGGCAAAGGTCTTCCCATGAAAAGTCAGACCCAACAGGTTTAATGAAAAACCGTCTCTTTCTAGAGTATCCTAGTTATTTTGTCTTATGAGGAGTGGCTTAAACTCCAGGCAACATAAACCCTGGCATTTTATCTCCCCTGAAATTTGCAACCAAATGAGAAGTGGTTTGGGATTGTTGCCTAAATCCCCTCATCTGCAAAGCAGAGGCTGGGATCAGAGGGAACCATGGCAGCCACTACCTTTCATCAGATGCAGATTTAATTAGGCTGCTGTGTGACACAGGCCTGGGAGAGCAGTATTTTCTGTTGGGTTATGCAAAGTGCTTCATCCTCCCCTCCTGGTCGGTGGGGAGAAGAACACTTTTTCCTGCTTTCTGAACTTGAGCTGTGAATCCCAGGAATGGACCTCTTAACAGTTTCTTTTGTGGAAGTTATCTGATGGCTTACATAGAAGCCAGGTGCAAGTCTGATGGGAGATGGAGGGTATGAACTCCCTTTCTAGTCTCACTTTTGGGGTTCTGACATTCCAGAAGGCCAAGAACTCTGACTTGAACCACTCTCCTGAAAAATACGCTCTTTGTGGCCTCTACGTCTTGATTCTACCCACTTCCTTTTCACCCATGACCTTGAGTCTCCCCTAGCTCCAGCCTCCCTTTTCTTTACCTGATTAATTCCCACTAAAAGGAAGGAGGGACAGTTTCCCCCTACTCCGCTGGGTTCTTCTTGGGTTAGTCAAATAATCAAATTATTATCAGACAGATTAGGAGAACAAAACAAATTTAATTGCATGTTATGGGGAATCTACACAAACATGGATTCTGAAGCCATTGGTAAATTGGGGGAATAGATCCTGTACTAAGGAATGGGTTAGGGTCTGGAGCTTTAAAGAGGAAGGAGGTGGACTCATGTGGTGAGTCCAGAAGACCAGAAGCTTGCTAGTTAGATCTTTGACCTGCCATAGAGATAGGTGTCACTGAAGAAAGGTTATTTCTGGGAAAAAAAAAACCTAATTCTAGGTAATACCCCCAATGTTCATGCTTCTAGGTAGTTAAGGGAGTGACAAAAGTTTCTTGTGAGCTTTCAAGGCTTTGATTGACCTTTACTTGAAATAATCCACATGCCAAAGAGACTCATCTTGTGATGGCCTATTCTGAACATCTTGGGAAGACCTGGCCTTCATCTCCCTGCATCAAGAAATGTCCTTTTTCAGGGAAGCCGTTCCTAATCCTTCAGACTAGGTTAACTCCCTCTGTTATATGATCTTGCACAACACACTGTAGTGACTTCCTTCATTAAAAAAATTTAAAAACATAGCTTTCATGCAAATATGTCAAGATTTTATTTCACTTTTTAATGAAGAAATCAATACAAGGTAAAACTTGCTCAGAGAATATTTCGAAGAAGGCGGTATTGACAGGCATTTTGAAAAGAACATTGGAATAAGGTTGCTAGGTTAGGTAGAAATTTGAGTAAGTTCCTACAGAACAATAGAACTGTAACCATCAGTGCTATTTTTTCCTACTGCATTGCAATCAATAAGATAACATAATTTCATAGTGTTTGTTTTCTAATCAAAGAATAAATAGCAAAGTCAATACAGATATATGTTCTAAGAGGATTAACTAACTCTTGAATGAGCAGAACTGTTAAACAGTGTTCCAACGTGTTCAATAACCTTCTGGGGAACCACATCTCCCTGGCTCTTAATCCATGAGTTTCAGGAGGGGTTCACTCCATTCTTACGTCCCACAGTAGTCACGTGATTCACTCATGGCCAATGAGAGCACAGCAATTCCCTGGGCACATTGATTGGTTCATAGTTGGCCTGTGATTTGACATAGGCCGATCAAAGCCTTAACTAGGCTTTTTTCTGTAGCTATCAAGAACCCATCTTTGTCTTTTCTTTTAGGGATGCTAAGCTTTTATAACATAAACCTAAAGGGGCTGGTACCCATGTTTGCAACCTTGTGATGTCTTGAGAATGAGAATCTATTGACTGCAGCCCCCAAACAATCTGTTGATAAGAGAAAGCTGAGTTTATTTTTATTGCTGTAAGGGAGAGCACTACCTTGTCAGAATCTTAGTAACATCTCAGAGGTAGGAAGATGAAATTGGCATATTTGCTGAGATTGTGAGGTCTTAATTTGAGGTGGGTGTCTAATGTGGGGACTTGGTACTTGATAGGGACTGTGTGATATAACAGTTTAGGATTGGTAAAATGGCTAGGTGAGAAATTTGAGCTGGTAGGATCTAAGTCTTGGGTGTAAAGTATTGTTTAATGCTTTCTATTGAAGAATTGATCGGTCTTTCATGAAGTGCCTTGAGTCAACAATAAAGCTGTTTGCAACTTTTATCTTGCTGGCCAAGCATTTTCTGAAACAGTAAAATTTTGGTGATGAAGACTGAGAAAGTCATGTTCACATAGACAATAAACCTTGAGGGTAGATAATTTCAGCATCAGAGTCGATACTGAAATGCAGAGAGATGAAAGAAATGATTCTTGACATTATTTGAATTTTTGAATCTATAGATATACTGATGCCAGAATGTGGGAGGTTGAATCACTCTCTTTGCAATCGAATTACACATTTGTGTCTGTTACCAAACCGTGATAACTCCTAATAAATAGGGTGACTTAGAATCCCCCAGTCCACTGATGTTGGGCTGGTCGCATTCCTGGATTTGGGCAAGAATATGCACAGGAATGGTTCCTGCCAGTCCCAAGTAGAGACTCTGAGGCATTCATATTTCTACTCACCCTTGTAAGCTCCTGGGATCAGGCTTGAGATGATCCTACCCAAGTTCCACCATCTCTTTGATTGTGCCCTAGACTGATGGCCCATGAAGAGAGAAAACCACCCAGAAGCCCTGAGCCCAGTCAGGCCCAGTCAAGCCCAACCTTCATCAGTTTAAGTGATCTGCCCCAAGCATCTCCAAGAAAGAAAACTCAACATTCGTTGTTGAAATCCACTGCAATTGGGAATTTGTCTCTTACACATTAAAAAAATGTGACTAACATTTCCGGTTCACTTCTGGGCTGGAAGAGTCCAGAAGGTAGAGGGGCCAATAAATTCTCCATGTTGCTATAATCAACTTGACTCAGAGTTGTGTTATTTCTTATCCAGGGAGTTTTCTTCATTAGTGTCTTTTCCTGGCATCGTGTCATCTTGGCTCACCCCAGCCTCTAAGACATCCTGAGTCTTTCTCAGGGGAACACAGCCAAGCCTGCTCCTCTCTATTCTCTGCTTGAGCAATGGATTTTTTTAAAGCAATATTTATCCCTGTTAACACTTATCTTTTGGCTTGTGCCCAACGTTCTAGTCTAGCGAGATCTTTCTCAATTTGATTCTTTCATGCTGGGATTAGCTGTCCCATTCAGCATTTTGTCAAACACAAATTGGATTGGTGTGATCAGGAGAACCTCCTGCACACCCTCCATTTCACTGTAGTATTTCTGTGACATTGCACTAAAGCCTGACCTCCAGGTTGACCTCACACCACACAAATCATGATTCATCTAAGTGAATGCCCACAGACAGAAGTATCTTTCAGCCCATATTTTCCCCACTCAGTGATCTCAGAGGAGTTGTTGAAATCAGGAGATATCACTTAGCATTGGCCTGAAGCAAAATTTTCCCTGATAACATTTTCCAAATCTACCAACAATGAAGTGACCCACTTTTCAAATGGCTGAGAACCAGTATTTCTATTGAAAAATTAAAATTGTCCAGTCTAAAAAAGTTCCAGTCTTGCATAGGATAGAAACCAACTAATCTTGAGAGAATTACGTAGCTTTTGGCTAACTTTCTGTTACCATAACTTGGACAGGATCTCGAAAAACTTTTTGAAGTGCAGAAGACCAAGTAAATTACAAATGTTTAAACTTATTCAATCCATTTCTGCTTCCTATTCCTACACTGACTATGTACCAGGGACAGTTTAAAAATCTGGGGCACATACTTCATATCAGAGCTTCTGTAATACACCCCAGTCCATCACTTCACTGAATTGCAGTTTTCTGTTTGCTTGTATATTTGTCTTGCTTGTCTCTGGGACTTTTGAGAGCAAGGACAAAGTTGATTATCAAAACACCTGACATTGTTTCTGGCACATAGTAGGTACTCAGTAAATACATGTTTGGTTGAATGCATAGATTTAATTCTGAAGTTGTGTGTGTTTATGCCTGTGTTTGTGCTAGGACAGCTGAATAATGTTCAGCCTTAGCCCAACGCATTGGCTAATGTTAAATTTAAATTAAAATATACTCTCGAGTGACTACATCTTCAATTTCATGGTTGATTCCTTTGTGATTGACTTATTATGCTAAACAAAGAGTTGCAAACTAAAATACCTTGAGGGACTAGGAAGGAAATATAGTAAATGAGAATGGTTAGGTATGACTGCGAAATACCCAGTATTTTCACAGAAATGGATAGCCAGTATTGATATCTATTCAGCTTTCTCTGAGCTGGATCATTTCCTTTTTTAAAGTATACTTTTTTAAAAAATAAAATCTTCTGGGCCTCCCTGGTGGCGCAGTGGTTAAGCGCTGTGCTGTGGAGCTGTCGGCAGCAGTGATGTGAGTTTGACGCCTGGCCTGGGAGATACCCACATGGCGCTGCAGACCTCTCCTGCCTCTCCCACTGCTCCCTTCAGCAGTGTATTTCTGTTGCTCTGCCTGTTCTTCTCCCCACTCTGTCTCTGGTGAGCCCTCTCACAGCCCATGACTCTGGCCTGTACCCCAGCTTGTATGCATAAATAAATAAATCTTTAAAAAAAAAGTAAAAATTTCTGATTTTTAGGTTTTTTTTTTTTTTAGAAGCTAGAAACTCTAAAACATAATTTAAGAAGTATTATGGGGCCAAATAAAATACATTTCCAGCCTATCGATCTCAACCATCAATCTGAGAAAGCGTTAAGCAAAATGGTATCTTAGTTTGCAATGAACATTTGATTTAAAATAAGCAGTCTTGAGTATTATCAAATGCCATGTTTCCTCTTGAACAATAGAAACCCTATAATGTTGATAAGGATTGAGTCAAGGCCTAATTTGAGACCCAAGTTTAGATTTTAGTGAACATCATTACAAAGGGTTCCCTAAATAGCAATTCACAGGAAAGACAGAATTAAAGATCCATCTTTAGCAACATAACACCTGTATTTTACTAAACAAGATAGATACACTGAATCAGTTTTATTTCCGGGTAACTGGTCTTCATTATTGTTAAAATAAGGGAAGTAGAGCATCACCCTTGGAAAGCTCCCTGTCCCAGCCCTGACCTTGCTCTACCTCGTTTGCAGTGGTTATACATTAGTAATCATAGAGGGAGATGGGTCTCTTAACCTCTTACAGCTTCTAGCCCATCCATCATTGTTCTTGGTTCATCCTACTCAGTTTTGTAACTACTACTCAAGCATGTTGAAATATATTTCTATAATATATTTGCCAATTCAGAAACAGGATTCTCCTTGGAAAAATGGAGACATTAATCAAACCCTACAACTTCCAACAAGCAGAAGTCTGTCTGAGGGTTCCATTTTATTAACCATTAATTGAAAAGCATATTTAATATTCATGCCTAATTGCCCTTGATACCTAATTGATAAAACATCATATAACATTAAAAAACCCCAACAAGATAGTCCTAGATTCCTGAGACTAGGGCTTTGCTCCTTATGAGAATTTGAAAGGGTAGAATTCAAGATTCCTGAGATTGAGAACTCAGTGGGGAGGTAAGTGGTGGAAGACTAAAGATAGTGATTAAAGACAGTAGAAGAAATAAGTGTAATGCTTGCTCATAACAGGGATCTGATATTTTGTGAGGAGGGGTGGATGCTCTGTTGGGAATGATTGCAAGACCACATGCTAATTCTGAAGGGAAGAGTGCTGTCATCGATTAGTAATGTCTGCTATGGGTATAGTCATAAGAAATAACAGTATGTTTGCTAGTATGTTACCTGTGACCTAAGTGGAAATAAATAAAACTGAATATTTACATAGGATTATTATACTTTCCAATTTATCTGGGATGGTCTCAATTTATGCCTATCATAGATCACTTAATCCCCAGTAATTAATGCACTGTATCCCCTTTATTTTCAAGAATGTTCCAGTTTGGATAACAAGTTATATATAGCTACCCAGGAAAATTTGGTGCCTAATTATCATTAATTCATTTATTTTCTCAACAAATATTCCTAAATTCCTCCTTTGGGGCCTGGATCACTCATTATTCACCACAATCTTCCTTTCTCTGGGCCTGCCCTTTCTCAATATTGTGCTCAAAATATCTCAACACAACCCAGTGTTTGTTTCTTCAGATCTGTTGCGTGATCACACTTTCCACCTGAAGCTCTTGCTGATATGTTCTGGAACAAACACAGCCTTAGGATCAGATTTCTCAGCCACTCCTATATCTCCAAAAGTCTTCCTTCTTCCTCCCTGCAGTAGCTCCTGGGGAAAATAATTCACCATAAAGTAACATATTATTCACCTTAAAGTTACCCAATTTATAAGTCAAAGTTTGCCAATACAAGTTTTGAAAAGTAAATTATGAACAAAATTTAACCAATCTTCTGAAAGGAATGCCTTTCTATTTTTGGTCATACCTTTTGATGTCCTGCCCATGCCAAATGAGAGTTGATCTTCAAAGGGCCAGACCAGCATAAGATTGAAAAACCTCTGTGTCTCAGATTTTTCCCATAGCAGGTTCTTGGGACTTAAGCTCTTTGACTTTGTCTGGATTTTCTAGTTGGCTTCTCGGGTTGGAACCTGGTGCCTCTAACACAAACACCTATCACCACTGAAACTCATAGCTGGATTGACTCAAATGAACAGTCGCATTGGATGCTGTTACAGCTTGTTCTGTTCTGGGAGAAGCCAATTTACTACCCTTAGCAATATTAACATTTTGAGCTGGAAAATTCTTTGTTGCGTGGGACTGACTGCGCATTACTGGATTTTTAGCTGCTGCATCCCTGGCCTTCCCCTCCTGGATGCTGGTAGCACTTCCCTCCCTTCTACCCTGCATCGTGATAACAGAAATGTCTCCAGACATTTCCAAGTGTCCTCTGGAGCTGAGGCCAAACTGCTGCCATTTGCGAATAGTGGGGTGGGTACTCTGAATATTAAGATAAACTACTCTTCCTGTCCTAGAGCAAATCACATGAGCAGTAAATAAGAGTGGTGCCAACTTTAAGTGCCCTGGTGAGAAGTTGGCACAAGTATATTGGGAGCCAAGCAAGGGCGGGGGGATGAGCTTCTTGTTGGCCAGTTTAATGAGTTCTACAGAGGCTGTGTTTCTGCGAGTTTGGGTAACTCGGTATTCCCCAGCTGGGACAGAAGGGAACAACATTTCAAGCAGAGGGACAGCAGGCAGCATACTGAGGTGTGGAGAACAGTGTGTTTGAAACAGAGTAAGATGTTCGGAGGGCATGGCGTGTGGGTATATTGAAGAGAGCATCAGGGTGTTGGGAATCAGATGAGGACCTAGAGTTAACTGGGCAGCAGAGAACCACAGCAAGGTAACACAAGGGGTGCGGTCAGATATGGATTTGGGGGAGACCACATGGGTGTTGGCCAGAAGCAGGAGAGCCAGGTAAGGGGGCTCTGTCTCAGGCTACCCTGGGTAGGATCTCGCTCCAGTATTGATGAGTAAGTGTGACTCTGGGCAAACTGTCTCCTTTTCTTAAACCCCTTTTTCATCTTTTGCCAAATGAAGGTGATAATCCTACCTCCCCCACTGGGTTGTTGTGAGAATTAAGCAAGTTAATCTCCTACCCTATGAGTTTACGGTACTTGCACGTGGTTGAAGCTCATTAAATACTTACTCTTAGATTTCAAGGGGGTGGGTGGTGCGACTTGAAGCTGGAGGCAGAGAGACCAGTTTGGAGGAGATAATGAGACATCTTGGGGCCCAGAAGTAGCACAGTGATTAGCGGACAGAGAGAAGATGAATTAGTTCCCAACTGAATTGAGTTGACTCAAGAAGTTGACATTTACCAGGGTTCCAGAAGCAAAGGAAAGAGATTCAGTTCTCCAGCTACATGCACCACCCCCAGATACATGAGGTCCAGCTCTGGGCAGCCCCTGCAGGACATCTCCACCTGTGACAGCCTCCTGGGCACTGTGAGCCTGCCGTCTGAGAACACTTTGTTCAGAAAGAGTTAATTAAATGAGGTGCCACAGTTGGAGAGCACATCTTAATCGCATTCTGCCTCCTCTATGTTTTCCTGGTCTTTTTCTGCAGCTTGCCTTCTGTTCTGGGGAAGAGGGGCTACAAGTGACCTGCTTTAGGACCAAATAACAATTTAATAGAGTGGAGATTCATTAAGACAGTGCTGATGGCGACTGTAGTCTCCAGAACAGAGAAACAGCCCAGAGGATTTCGATTCTCCACCAGTTTTCTGACCTCAATTTACAAGGCAGAATTAAGTTCTGGAAACCTCAAAACAGAGCTAAATAATGGAACTACTGGCTTTTAATCGTTGGTAGGATCACAGGAGTTGGTAGAACTCTGACTTTGTCATTTAGTTCTCTCTGTGAGAAGGATGTTTCTATGTCGGTAACCTACAGTCTGCTGTGATCACTATTTCACTTTCAGTGTTTATTCATTCAAAGATAATTTCAAAAATAAACTGAGCCAGACTTGGGGAAGATAGTGATAAACAAGACTGACCTAGTCCCTGCTTTGGGGGAGCTTGCTTCTAGTGAGACCCAGACAACAAAGAAAGAACAATTAGGAAAACCAAATGCGGCAATTACTGGAAGGGAAATGAGCCAAACTCTCTTTATGTTGGAAAAGGAAATAGAGCCCAATTTTAAACATGATTCTCAGGGGCTTCTCATAATCATAAATATACGAAGCAGACAATATCATATTTACCTTTCGTAATTTCCAGAACTGACTTAAATTGATTGAGTCATGGATTAGTGACCCAGACTTATTGCTTTCTCACGTATCTAGGAAGTCAGGGTTCAGGACATGAAAAGAAAGATCCTTTGAGCTTTTCCATAGCTAGGTAACGTTTGGTTCCTTAGGACATTTGGGAAGAACATTAATAGGAGTAATAAAAGAGAAGCTAGGCGGGTGGACCCTGATGTGGGCGCTGGGATCCAAACCTGTGCTTGACCATTAGTTAGCCACGTGACTTGGGCAGGTTCTCAACCTTTCCATGGCTCATCTTGTAAAACGGGATCCTGTACTCCTTCTTAGAGCTGTTAGAATTGAACCGGAGGATGCATATAAAAGCCTAGCAAAGTGTCTGCACATTTTACTCAATAAGAATAATGGAGGGCCTCCCTGGTGGCCTAGGGGTTAAGTCTCAGTGCTATCACCATTGCAGCCCGAGTTCAATCCCCGGCCAGGGAGGTGACCGACAAGGTGCAGCAGACCTCTCCTGTCTCCCCGCTGCTCCCCTCAACAGTGTGTTTCAGTCAGTCCACCTGTTCTGCTTCCCACTCTGTCTCTGGCGAATCCTCTCACCCCCTGCATCTCTTGTCTACACCCCAGTTCTTCTATGCAAAAGCAAAATAAATAAAATCTTTAAAAAATAAAGAATAGAGCAAACACAGGAGGCATGCTCTATCACCAGGCAGCGTGGACCTTGATGAGCTGGTCTCAGGCAGCAGTGCCTGGCAGCGAGGATTAATAGGCTGAAGGCAGCTTTGCTAGCTCCTAGCAATATGGGCTTGGGCAATTCACTTCCCCTGGCTAAACCCCAGCTTCCTGCAAAACAGGGATAATAAGAACCACCTTCTGAGGCTGCAGTGAGGATATGGGATGAAAATGTATGTAAACATCTGGGATGGTGGCCACTATGTACTCAGTCTCGTCATTCTCATCATCAGCACCATAGTTGTTGGGGTCAGTCGATGTTTGGAATTGTCTCATACGTTCTCTTTTGATTTCCATCTGCCGTAGGTTGCGTTGACTAAAGCAGAACATTCAATAGTGTTTCTTGTGCAAATGGTTTATTGGGGGTGTGCTCTCAGACACTGCACTGGAGTAAGGACAGCAGGAAAGGAAGGGGCACAGCAAGGCTGTGGTTGGGGTGACACGAAGCCGTAGCTGCATCCTGCAGGGAGCGCTGGATCATGAGCTGTAGCACAGTTTGTCCTCGCCCTGGGCAAGGGAGCTGCGCTTTCCACCCCCTGGTCAGCCCGTCACTGCTTGCTCCCCACTCTGGGAGAAGGGCATGACTCCCCAGGACTGTCTGGTCTTTTATAGGGACCTGTGGCAAGCAAGGTGATCCTCCAGTGCGGCAGTGCCGTGTGAGCTGTCGCAACCGGCGTCACAACAGCTGGGAAATGGATACAGGGCTGTGTGGGAGGGGATCTGGGCAGGGCATTAAGAGCACCCACTGCGCCCTTCCACTGTTCTTTGCTTTCCCCCCCGGAGCCCTCTCCCCTGCTCACTCTGCCCCAACTCTAAAGGGAAAGTTGAGTTCAAGATCTGAACAAAGAGAGAACTGGATTTGCCTGGCCACAGTGATTGGTTTAGGGATGGTCATGTGATCCTTGGGAAAGCCAATGAGACACCAGGAAACTTTTGCTGGGGATGCTGGGAGAGAGCTGTGTGGTCTTTTCTGCAGGCATTGTTGGAAATAATGGAATTGGCCTGGGACTGAGGAGGAAGTTAGTCCAGGAGGTGGGAGAGTCAACGGACAGAAACATGCTAGATGAAGCTGTTTTCAAGTTGCGTGAACTTGTATGAAGCTGTTTTCATATAACTTGCATTTTCAAGTTATATAAAGCTGTTTTCTCTCTTTTGCTTATTCCTTGAACTGCGAGTTTTGGGTACTTGCAACACAGTATCCTGGGTGATGTCATCCCTCTAATGGGATGACATGCAAATTAAAAGTAGTCAGTCAACTCCCTAGGATTACTGTTGCTATCTAAATAGAGTTCTTCAGAAGGCAGGGTAGCTTTCCATATTCGGTGTTCACGTGGTCTCAGGCGGAGAAGAGGCACCTCAGGAAGTGGCCCCACCTCTGAGGGCGATGCTCCTCCCAGCTTTCTCTGCCAGCAGTGGGCCAGGTGCTCGCAGAGTGACCTTCACACAGAGTGGCCAAGCGCTGCCTAGAGACCAGGTGAAGCCAAAAGAAGAGGTGGCATCAGTCCAGAAAGAAAGGCAGGCAAAGGCAGAGTGGGGTGGCCGGTGGCCGATGCCTTGAAGTTGTTAAAAGATAAACTGAAACCTCTGAAGGATCCTGAGTTTATTTGAACTGAAGTCAGTTTGATCCAGCAGCACCAAGCCAGCGTGGTTGAGCCCTTCCCAAAAGGAGCTGGGGAAGACATTGCAGAGACAAGCAGAAACCAAGCAGGGAATGTATCTGATTGGCCCTAGCTTAAGCTGTTGCCTTATTTGGGCTAATCCTATCTGTGGTTTCTGATCGGTTGTCTTTAAGTTTCAATTTTTTAGTCTCAAGCTTCATAGACTCAGGCTTGGTTGGATTCTGTAGTCTATTAAAGCATGAAAACCACCTCAGTCTACTGGCTTCTTGTTAACTGAACAATGTGGATAAAAGTGGTTCACTAACCACAATAGCAAATAAAAACCCTTTTTAACCCACACAAAGACACCTACTAATAAGGTCGTGGACCTAACTCGTGGTCATTAGCATATTTAAAAGTGTATAGCTACATCTGACAAAGGACTCCTATCGAAGATCTGTAAAGAGCTCATATTACTCAACAAAAGAAAAACAAGTAACTCAATCAAAAAATGGGCCAAGGCGCTAAATAGGTGCTTCTCTGAAGAAGACACACCAATGGCCAACATCACTTGATGTTGAAATGTTCATCATCACTTATGGGGAAATGCAAACCACAAAGAAATCCACTTCACCCCGTGAGACTGGCCCATATTAAAAAGACCAGAAACAAGTGCTGGTGAAAGGGTGACGGGGTGAGGGGGTGAGGGTGTGGAGAAAAAGGAACCTTACACTGCCGATGGGGATGTAGGCTGGTCCAGTCCTGTAGCCCACACCTGTAGAGAGTGGTGTGGAAGGTCTCTCCAATGTATTATGTATCTACACCACATCGTGAGCCATTCATCTGTTTGGAGTAAGGAAATAGTCACGTCTTGGCTACTGTAAATAAACAGGACTGCAGTGATCATGTGTGTTACTGTAGCCTTTTAATAAGTCTTGAAACTTGTGGTGCAACTTTTTTAACTTTGATCCCTGGTCTTAAGAAAGCATAGACTCTTCCAAAGTTATTTTAGCAATTTATTTATTTATATAATATATATTTTTATTGTTATTTATGTCTTTTACATTTTGCATTCCCCTTGGGTAGCCCACCACCAATTCACCCGTGATCCATCTCCATGGTCCCTTGTGTTTTTTTTCTATTCCATTATGTGCCCTTTCCCTTCCCTCCCTCCGGCTCCCTCCTCTCTCCCCTCCCCCCTCACTGATTGTCTCTCTCCCACCCGGCCTCCCTATAGTCCTGTTATAAGTGAAACCATTCGATATTTTTCTCTTTCTTTCTGGCTTATTTCACTGAGTATGATCCCCTCTAATTCCATCCATGTCGCTGCAAATTGCATGTGTTTATCTTCTTTCCATGCTGAATAGTATTCCATTGTGTATATGTAC
>PVIJ01010132.1:39490-62251 GCA_004024925.1 Scalopus aquaticus | reverse complement strand
GTGCGGTCTGAGTAACTGAGTAACTGAGGCGCACCTGGGAAGTCCCGGGGGGCGGGGAGTCGTGCAGTGGGCCTGGAAGAGGCGTGGGTGCCCTGAGGGTGGGGCTGGGCGGAGGCCCGTGGGTGTCCAGCGGGCCCCTGGGCAGTGTTGCGCAGAGGGGGAAAGGCTGGGCTGACGCTGAGACGGGAAAGCAGAAACAGCTCGGCCGGGGCAGAGAGCAACCCGCCAGGGAAGGCCGCAGGCGGGGTGGTGGCCTCGTGACACGGCGACGGGGCACTTCGGCCCGGTTCTAGGGCGCGCATCCCACCCCGTGGGCGGGGGTGTGGGGCGGCAGGGGGCGGGCCGTCCCAGGTGGGAGGCGGGGTTTGCGGCCGGGGTTCCGCCAGGCGGGGCTGAGCGGGTGCAGGAGGAGGGGTGGAGTTCAGGCTGCCGACGAGCCTCTGGACGCGGGGCTGGAGGGGCGTCTGCCGACCCGGCGCCTCGTCAGGCAGCTCACGCGCAGCGGGCCGCTCCGAGGCAACACGAAGGGCCGCACAGTCTGCAAGGTTCTCGGTCGCGCCGGCGCCGCACCTTCCCCGCCACCCCTTCGCCCTCGGGCGCTGCGGCCCCTCACTGCGGGAGACCGGCCCCCGCGGGTGCCGCGCGAGCGCCAGGGCAGCGGCGGGTGCGGCCTGACACGCGTGCCGGGACCGTGTGATCACGCGCCAGGCCGCGCACGGCTGATTCCCGCTGTGGTCCCTGAAGGGCCGTCCTTGCCACGGCCTTGAGCGCTGCGGGCCTGCGGGTCAGGGAGGCTGGCGACCCTGCCCTGGACGCCGCCCGACGGTGGTCCGGGCTGCGCCGAGCCGAGGAACGCCCCACGCACGGAGGCAACGGCGCCGGGCGCGTCCGCGTCCCCACACGCCTATGGCCGGGAGCCGCCGTTTCTCGGCGGGAGACTCAGGCCGCTTCACCCCTCGGTGAGGCTGGATTAGTTAAAAGCCGCCAGAGAGTCTTCACCTCGCTCAACTGCTGGATGAGCCGCGGGGGCACCGGTGAGTGCGGCCGTCGCTCCCTGCGCGGGTTTCTCTCAGGAACGTCCCGGGAGCAGGGCTCTGACGGGGGCTCCCACCGCGGGACACAGCTGCCCTCCGCCTTTCAACACCACCAGAAGTCTCACGTCTTATTCCCACAGCCCGTTGAGGATCCCGATGCCTTCCTCGCGCGCCCAGATCGGGCCCGTATGGCTCCTCGGCGTCTTGGGGTGCAGTCTGGGATCCCCGGAGAGACTCTGCTGCTGAGCTGCAGTCTCGCCTTGCAGCACCCCCAGAACCTGCTGCAAAGGAAGGCCCGGCCTGTCCTGGATGAGACTGAGGCGGGTTTGGGGAGGGGCCCACAGGAAGGGGCCAGACACAGCCAGCGCCCCTCCCGTGGCGGAGGCGGGCTCCGGGACAGAGGCCTCTCCCCGGCCAGGCAGGAGTCACGCTTGGAGAGGCCCGCGTGCGCCTGCCCCCCGGTCCGGCGGGACTCAAATATCAAAGTCTCGTTATTTTCCCCCTAAAATGGTTTCAAGAAAAGAAAGTATGGATCTGATTGTCTCTTATACAAGAGCAAGTTGGAATTTGTAACCTGTGTAAATGCTATAATTAAAACCTTGTTTTTACATGGATTCATTATGTTAAATTTTCCAGTAATTACTGGCATTTTCTTTAATGTGTACATGTGGGGAGCATGAGGATGTGATTAGGCGAGTGAAAAGCGTTGGCCGTAATGAGCGTGTCCGAGGCCCTTCCTTGGTCGCCGGCGATCTCGACCGTGGGCCTGCTTTTAAGGGTCTGCGTGTTCGTAAGCAAACCAGGCTCGTAAAGCGGGGAGGCCGGTGCCCGCTCACACCGCGGGAGGTGCAGCTCCCCTCCGGTGCTTCCCGGGCGCCGGCGCAGGCCCACTGATGACAGGCCAGAAAGACCCCACGTGGCCTTCCCCCGACAGCTCCTGCCGGTGTGTGAGGACCAGACGGCCTGGGTGGAGGGAGGGAGGAAGCCACGGAGGGGCCTCTGCCTGCCGTGTCCCCGACGGGCCAGGGGCGCGGACGCCAGGCTCTCCCCTCGGACAGTCCGCACGGCACGTCCCTTCACTTCGCCCTGCCGGCGGCCGCGCTGGGGAGACACTGCTTCGCGGCCCCGGTGTTTGCTGCAGGATCCTGCTGAGCCGCGCTTCGAGGGCCTGTGTGGCCGCAGGGCCAGCGGACCCCTGTCCAGCTCTCCTCCCGGGCAGCTCTCTCGCCGCCCCGGTAAGGACTATGCCCCCCCCCTCGCTCACTCGTGACCCACACGGAGGAGACAATCGCTGCTGACCCCCACAGGCCAATCCCCGTGGGGAGGGTTTCAGCGGCCCCCCTCACCCACACATGGAGGGCGTGAGGGGCGGCCGCGGCAGGACACTCAGCACAGGGCCAGGCGGGCCTCTGGGCAGGACCCACCCTGCGGTCACCCCAGCCAGCAGGGGTGGCCCGTGTGGAAACGGGATTTCTACACCCGCTTCACCACACGGTCAGCGGCCTTGCGCTGTGGTCATCGGGCTCAAGCGGGAAATCCCGAGGTGAGCTGCCCTGCCCCACCCGCCCGCGGCCCAGCTGCACCCCCAACCTGACGACGGCCACTCTGCCTTGGACGGGGGCGGCCACAGAAAGCGGGAGGAGACGGAGCCCTGCCTGCGGCCACTCCGTGCCAGGGCCATTTCCTCGCCCGGCCACCCATCAAGCGGGCCTCCAGGAGGCCCTGGGCAAAGGCGCGTTACCTGAGGCCAAAATAAAACTCATCGTTCCTGCCCTTGTGGCGCTCACGGTCTGCAGCTGGCTGTCCCGGCCTGAGGCTGTCCGTCCACCGTCCTAGCTGCCCTGACAGCTCCCTCGGGGCGCTCCCGCCAGGTCAGGCTGAGAGGCCAGGCTGCAGCCCAGCCCCCGGCCGGGATGCCCAGCGGCCAGAAGGGGAGCTCCCGGCCAAGCGCCGCCCCTTCCTGGCCTGGAGAAACCTCTGCGATTTTGGGTAACTCGCCTCAGATGCCGCCTCTTCCAAGCAGCCTCCCCAACTGCCGCAGAGAAGGTCTGAACTTGTCAAAACAGTAGGTCAGGAGGGCGAGCGCGGCCTCGGGAGAACATGCCCACGGCGCGGGGAGCTGGGCCTGGCCTGGGGGGCGGCCCGCCTGGCTGCAGCCTCCACGCCCCGTCTGGGGGACACCGGTCCAGGGGCCTTCCGGGCAGCCCCCCAGCTGTCTGGCTCTTGAGGTACCTGCCTGACTTGTAAATTAACAAAAATAACCAAAGCTAGACAGTTCTAGCTACTTAAGATAATGATGCCTCCAGGGAATTTGTTTCAGTGGCGGGAAAGGAGTGAGCCTGGGTCCTCCACGTGCACACCCCGCAGCGGAGCAGCCGCTCTCGCTGCACCAGCGTGAGGCTGCAGCTCAGACGTGGACGGGGAGAGCGCACAGGCGGGGGGTGCAGCGAGCTGGGACCGCCTCGGGCTGCTGGCGCTATGCGCCCACCTCCGATTTAGAGAAAAAGGGGCCCAACGTCGGAGACAGAGGCCTGGAGCCAGCCGGCAAGCCGGCACCCGGCTTCCGCCAGGCGGCGCGGAGGGATTTCAGTCTCCTGCAAACTGGGGAGCCGTGTTGGCCATGGGGGGACGTGGCCACGGCGAGCAGACGCCGGCAGGCAGGGGCCACACAAAGACGGGTGTCGTGCAGAGGGCTGGCGGGCGAGCGCTCGGCGCGCCCCGGCCGGCCTGTGGCGAGAGGCCCGCGGGCTCCCCTGCGGCTCCAGGGCTCTTCAAGCCGCCGGAGCTGCCGCGTCGGGGGAGGGCAAGAGGAGCCCGGCTGCCCCCGACCGAGGCCGAAGCCCCTAGCTGGCCTTTTCCTGGTCAAGCTTGTTGAGGGCACACGTCTCCTGGCCAGCCCGCCAGAGAGAAGCGGCCTGACCTGGGCGTGGTCGGAGCGGGCGGTGTTTCGAAAGCCCCCAGAGGACGGCGGCGCTGGGCGGCCTGCGCAGGCCGAGCCGGGGAGCACCAGGGACGCAGCTGTCCCTTCACGAACAGCGACACGTCCGACAGTGTCACTTCCTCTGGCCATAACCGGCCGCCGACGCCCAGCCCTGCGGCCGTGACAGGGACAACCTCCACGCCCTGGGCGCTGACCCGGCGTCCTGGCATACTCGGGGGACAGCTGGCCGGCGCAGTCATGGACAAAGAATCCTCTCCCACGGCGCAGCTGTCGGCCGCATACCTGGCATGCCTGGTCCCCCGCGGCACCTGCTGCAGGCCGGGGGTGCCAGCGGCGCCCACGTGGACGCAGGGCCTCTCAGGACCCGCCCCAGGTGGCCGGGGGTGCGCGCAGGTGGGGGCGTGGGCGTGCGCAGAGAGGAGGGAGTTGGGGGAGGAGGCTGGAGGAGGCGCCCTTCCAGCCAGGCCCCGCCCACCAGCTGACCGCCTGGCGCAGCTGTGGCCGTGGATGCTGTGGCCTCCCCGCGGGGTCGCCGCCTCGTCCCAGTCGGGGCTGAGCGACGTCCTCGGGGGCAGCGGGGCCTGGGGTCACGCCCACGAGGACGCGGGGCAGGAGGGCGCGGTGCTCACCAGCCAGGTGACCACCAGCCAGGCCCTTTCCTGGGAGACGGTCGACTCCTTTGACCGCCTGGTGAGCAAGCGGGAAGGAGCCCGTGCTGAGAGGCTGACCAGGGAGCGCCACGTTTCAGCACCGAAGCTGCTGGCCGCGCGAGTTCCGTGAGACACGCACGTCCGGCTCAGGCCCTCGGCCCCTCGGCCGGAGCCCGCCTGGCGGCGTTTGCCGAGCTCAGCGCAGCCCGAGGGCAGACAGCGCTCGGAGATGCCCTCTTCCTCACTCCGCGCCTCTTCACACAGCCGTGGCCCAGCCCGTTCCGCTGCCTGCGGCCTCCCGCCGGACCCTGGAAGCTCGGCCGCGTGCACCGCCCGCTCCGCCCCTCCCGCCGGAGCAGCCGCCTCCGGGATGAACCGGGCAGCCACCGCGGGCGCGCCTGTCTGCGATCGCGGGTCTGGCGCGAGCGAGACCCGGACGGCGAGGGCCCGCCCAGCTCGCTGGCCAGAGCCGAGTGCCCGATGGAAGAGCGGCGGAGGCACCGACCGCGCGTCCCCGAGAAACCCGCCGCTGCCGACCGGACGGCCCGAGCACCCCATCGCCGAGGCCGCGTCTCCGCCCCGCAGAGAGAGCTGCGGCCCGCGAGGTGAGAGGTAAGAGGACCAGGAGCGAAGGGGCTCTCGGCGCGCGCAGATCGGTGTGGCGCTGCGGGGGACGCGGCGGGCTTCCTCGACCATCAAAGATAGAGCTGCAGGCGACCAGCCGGTCAGCTCCTGGATGAACGGCCAAATGAAACGTGGTCTGGAGGCGCGCGTGGTCTGGAGCCCACAATCACGGTCTCCGCCCCCCACAATCACGGTGGCCGCGAGGTTCCCCTTCCTACCTCTGGGAAATGCAGCAGCGCGAGAAATGGGAGGGCACGTGCACTTGCATTGTGGGGAAGAACAGAGACTCTCCCTGCTCACATGAGGGCACTTTTGTGAAAACCTGAACGTATCCCCCAAAATCTGGCACTAGAAAGTGCTTATAGCAAGATGTGGGAGCGAGACCAGCTGCGTCCTGCGGGCCAGCAGGGAGCCGCGAACCCCGAAAAGTAGGAACGACGACACGTCTCCATCACGTTAGCGCTGACGCTACGACACGCTTAGGCCCAAATCCGACAAATACGTGCAGGGGCCGAAGACATGACGAGCGCCCACACGGAGCCGAGCGGAGCCGTGGCCACGCTGGCCGCGCACGGCTGGGTGAGTGACACACTGTCTCCTCGAGCCGGTCTGTGCTGATGTTCAACCTTCTGTGCCGCGGCGGAAGATCGAGAGCTGCCAGCTGGACACTGCAGGACACGGTCCGGGGACTGACGCTACCCAAGGGCAAGGCCAGCGCCGCGCTGAGTGACGGGAGTGTGGGGGCTGCGCAGGACACGCCGGTCCATCGGCGCCGCGGCGGGAGCCCGGAGTAAGCGCGCGCGGGCACCGCCTTCTGGGGCAGAGGGACAGCGGCGCTGGATGGAGCAAAGACGCCTCCAGCGCGTGGGCCGCAGGCCGGAGGCCGGACGCTCGCACCCCCGGTGCCGCACACGCCCGCTGCCCCTCCCGCTGCCCGCCTGCCCGCGTGCGCCCGGTTCCGGGGCCAGCGCGCCTCTCCCCGCCCTGCCAGCGCCCCAGCTTGCTCCTCGCCCCTGGCGGTCAGAGGCCAGCACTGACGTCGCCGGTAGGGCCTCCCTTCCTCCGCTCAGCTCCTCCAGACAGCTGGTCACCTTGACTGTCTGCGCGTAAACGTCTTTCTGCCGTTCTGCAGTATCTGACGATGTTTTTATATCCTCGCTTTAAAGACGCTGCTTGGGGACCGCGCCCTTTCCAAACCGCCTCCCCGCACCCTGGCCCACGGCCGTCAGCTCCGCAGAGACTCAGCACCCTCGTTAGCTGCATTCGCTTCTGCTCCGTGCCGCCCTTAAGCTTGGCTGGCACTCGGCGCTGTGCCCTGTGGCCGGGCCACACGCAGCTGCCCGGGCGTGCCGAGACAGACGAGGAAACACGAAAACAGGCTTTTCCAAGGAATAACACTGAGATCAGGCCTGAGATGGGCTTGAAGAGCCTCGTTTATGTCCCTGCTGCGTTAGGACGCTGCGCGGGGCGCTGAGGAGAGGGGGTGTTTCTGCTCCACCGGCCCGGAATCAACCCCGAAACCTCGCAGGGCCCAGCTGCAAGTGGACAAAACTAGCTCTGCAATTTCCCAAAATCGCTGCGATGAAGGAGCGTAGAGCACAGGCACCTAGAAAGTGCTCAGCCTTTCGTCCCACACAACTCACGTCTGCGCCGAGGCTCTGCTGCAGCGGGCCGGCTCCCTAAGGGGCGCGTGCCAGGGGGAAGAGGCGCCCCAGTGCCCAGGCCCCGTCCGCTTGTCGCCCTGCTCCCCCGCCCTCCATCTGCGCCCCCCTCGAGGCGCCGGCCTCAGGTGAGCTGTGGGCTGCTGCGGCTCGAGGTTGAGGGGCCTGGCGAGGCGAGAGGAGGCCGGACGAGTCCGGAGGGTGAAGATGAGGCGAGAGGAAAGAGACTCGCGATTCAGACCCCGAAGCCGAGCCCGCCCCTCTGTCCGACCGTGCCCGGCGGGTGGCCAGCAGCAGGCTCCCGCCTCAGCCCGACGCTGCCTCCGCGGGTGCAGATCGGGATTCGGCGGTTCTGGGTCAGGGAGACGCTTCCCGGCTCGGGGCCTCGCCCCCCGCCCACACGGGGTGCGGGGAGGGGAGGGGCGCTCGCGCCAAGCCCCTCCGAGGACTCCGCCCTCAGGACCAGGGAGGCCGCAGGGCGCCCCAAGCCGCCTCACCGGCAGTGAGTGTGCCCTTGTGAGGACCTGGGGCGCTCAGTGTGTGGCCACCAGAGACGCGGCGCGCGGTCCCCACGGCCAGCGCCCCTGGGCGCAGACGGTCCATGAGGGCACCGCGAGCCCGCGGGCGGAGCTCAGGGCTTGAGAACCCGGCCTCCGCGGCGGCTGTGCGGCGAGTTCGCGCTTGGACTTCTAGAACCTTCCCTGCCGTCTTGAGAATTCCTGATAGAGCTTTTGTCCAGATCGAACATGCCGTGTCCCCTTAAGGGATTATGACATTCTCTCCTTCAGGAAGCGAGAAGTGAGGCTTGGCCAAAGGGATGGTCGCGGGGTATGTGGAGATAAAAGCAGTAAGTGTGTGGTTTAAAATTAGGCAAAGCGGCTCTAAGAAAATCTTGAACCCCTCGCTTTTAGAAAGGAAAGCACAACGTTAATGGAACGCGCACAACCCTGAATAAATTGAGCCCAAATTTTGAAAGAACTGCCGATTAACCAGTCCAGGAATGTTCAGATCCAGGATTTTATGGGACTGGGCTTATGAGAAAATAATTATAATCTTTAGAGAATAATGGCTTTGTTTCAACCTCACCGCCCAGATTCACATTTTGCAAGCATAAATATACCAACACAAATGTAGTACAGATATCTAGTGTGATAATAAAAGATATTTATTAAAAATTCAGTCTAACATTTCTCGTGAAATGTGAAACTATTCAAGTGCTTTGTACAAATTGACTCCATAGGGGTCTTGGTAAAATAGCAAATGAGTTTCCTAATGTGAGATTTTGGAACTGTTCATGAGCCCCCGCTCTCTCGCGTTCCAGAAAGCCGTGGAGTCAGATGTCCATTGTCGACAGCAGGAGAAGAACGAATTTGGACTTAGTCATTATTTTTTTCAGCATCTCAGTAAAGCCAGATGCGATGTTGAAGCGTGTTTCAGAAAGTCCCGTTTCCCAGCACAGGCCACTGTCCCTGGGATACTTTTAAGGGATGAGCGGTTGCTGGCTTGTTCCCGGAGCAACTATTTCAGCAAAGCGCCAGGAAAGCAGCGAGGCCGACACAATCGCGGACAAGGTGCTTGCCTCGTGCACGGGGGCGACTGCTGTGGACAAGGAGAAAAGGTGGGGCTGAGGGGTTTGCGTCTCTGGGCCTGCCCGCCAGCTGCTCCTTCCCGTGGAGGGCAGTTCGCTCGGCGCCTGCGTGGGCCTCTGCCTCAGCCCGACCCTCTCGGGGGCTGGGAACACTGACGCTGGCGGCCGACGAAGGCCCCCGCAGGCCCAGGCCCCGCCCGGGGTGACCGACAGCAGCCGGTGTCCGTCTGGGGCGCTCCGCTCCTTCCTGCCAAGTGTGCACGCCACAGGCGTCTCTTCCCGCCCGCCCTCTTGCTTTCTCCCCGGCCTCCCTCCGGCTTCTCCGGCCCTGGACGCTTGGCCTGGAAACCGAAGCTCGTGCCGTGACAGCGCTGCTAGCCGGACCCCGGGGCGCCCGCCACTTCTTCCTCTGCTGAATTCTCAGGAGCTCCTCCCACTTCCACGGCAAATCGGCTCATCCACCCCGGGCCTCACTCGCCGGCCCCGCTGCCGGCGGCCTCCAGGCCAGGGCGCCGAGTGTGCTGCAGGCGCGGCTGCCCCTCTCGGTCAGCCCTCGGCCCAGACCCTGCCCCTGGGCTCCGCCGCCTCGGCCTGCACCGGGACGGGGCCTCCCTGGTGGTGCGTTTTGAAGCGAAAACCCAAAAGTGAGCCTTGACTCCATGCTCTACTCTCCTTCCCATAAGGCGGGAGCAAGAGCTGCAGACACCCCAAAAAGGGAGGGGAGACGCTCGGGCCACAGGCCTCTGTTTCAGCTTTGAGAACTGGAAACGCCAACGTGCAAAGAGCTTCCCCTCTAAAAACGCGCGGGGAGGATCTTCAGCCCCTTAAGGGGAGGACTGGGGCCGGGCGGCTCTGGGGACAGCCCCTCTCCCTCCGCCTCGTGCCCTGCGCCCAGACGTGGCTCTGGGAGGTAGGGTTCCGGCTGATTTCTGCGGTCGGAGTGCTTAGCCGGAGGGCTCCTGTGTCACTGAGCCCGCGCCCCAGCCCCCAGGGCCCCATCTGGACCGTGGTTGTTTTGACATAAGGAGCGGTGGGCAGTGGGCGGCTGGACGGCAGCGGCAGGAGGCCCCAGGGCTGGTGCGAGGGCTGGGCAGAGGCTCTCCCCTGGGACCAGGGTGTCAGCGGGCTGGGAGCAGGGCCTGGAGACAGAAAACGAGGCCACGGGTGCGCCTTGGAAAGGGGGGAGGCACAGACTGGCCGTCAGGGCCGACACCCCAGAAAATGGCCAGGGGAACGGACCGGCCACTGATGCTTTCCCTGCCGGTCGCCAGGAACAGACCAGCTTCCCGGGCTGAGAGAGAGGCGCCGGCACCGCGCCGCCTGGGTGCTGCCCCAGTCCCGGCTGGTGGGACGCAGGGCGGCAGGAGGGGAGTGGGGGGGACGCGGCGCTTCTCCCTGGGGGGCCTGCCCCCATTTCAGAAAGTCGTGGATTGGCACGTGGGCGGGGTACGTGCGCGCAGTATTGCCGAGGTGCGCCCCGCCCCCTGCCACGCGGGGAAGCGGTCCCGCCATGGAGGGGCCAGTCCCGAAAGGACGGGACTCGCGGGCCCTGGACTCGCGGCGGCACCTGCCGGGGTGCTGGGAGGACACGGGGTCCAGAAGGCCCTAGGCAGAGCTCTTGAGGGGTCCCTGTGCGCGCCGGCCGCCGGGGGCGGGGCGTCCCTCCGCTGAGAGCTTGAGGACCGCCCGCCCCCCGCACCTGGGCGCTCCGGCCCGTGCCCTCACGATGCCGCCCACACCTGCGCCTCCGCAGGCCCCGCCCAGGAAGGGCGCTCCTGGGTGCCCGCGCCCCGCGTCCCTCCTGCGTTCCCGGGGAGGCGGCCGCCGCGCACTCCCTGCAGGGCCAGGAGGCCGCGTAGTCTCGCCCAGGCCTGGGCCTCCAAGAGCGGTGCTGCCGGCGCGGGTTCCGGTTCCGGTTCGGAGTTGATCCCGGCGTCGAGGGAGGGAGCGGAAGGGGCGCGGGGAGGAGCCGCAGTCGCGGAGGACGCAGCCGCAGGTCAGGCGCGCGAGAGGGGCTCTCGCCCAGGCCCAGGGGCCGCGAGGGGCTGTAGCTTTGGCCGGCTGGGCCCAGTCCCGGCTGGGCTCTGTCCTCGGAGGCGGCGTCTGCCGGCCTGTGTCCATCTCAGCCACCAGGCAGAGGGGCCGGTTTGGGGCTCCAGCCGAGCGTGTTGCTTGCTTCCGAGATCCCGGACAGAGCGTCTGTCTGTCCCCCATGTCTTCACTGGGGGCCCCTTGAAGGTCCGCCCTGCCCTGGCCGGTCTTTGCGGTGTCCAGGCGTCCCGCGTCGGCGTGGGCCTCCACGTGCCCCAGACGTCCTGGCAGCGCAGCATCCGGCCGTCGGTTTGGGCACTGGGTTCAGACTCAGGGTGCCCTGGAGAGGCCCAGGGCACAGACCTGAGTGGGGAGTTTGCGTGGAAAGTGATTCTAGGAAGGGGCCCAGGGGGGGGGGGTGTGCTCAGGACGGGCTGGTCACCAGGCCAGTTCCACCCTGGACGTCCGCGCTGTCCCCACCTGGGCCGCGTCTTCGGGCACCTGGGCCGACTCTCGGCCCCCAGAGCCCGCCCCGCTGCGCGGGCCTGAGCGCCGGCGCCCCCCAGCGGCCAGCGCGCGGGTCACTGTGGGCCGTGTCGGTGCAGGCGAGATGGAGCCGCTGGTCACTGCTCCATCGGGGCGTTTCGCCCCAGTGTACTGCCGTTGCCCCGCCCGGTGCATTTTCCTTGGATGTTCAGTGTTGAATTCATGTTAAAGCCTCCGGTTTTGAGAGTGGCGGTGGGGGCGTCGCGCGACCGTCCATGAGCCGACTTTGGGCTCGGGAGCAGGGCCGGGACACTACCTGCCTGGCGCCTCGCTGGGGGCCCTGCCTGCCGGGGGTCATCCTGGACCCCGCCCCCCACCCCTGGGGCTCCAGCAGATGGGGGCGCCCGTCCCCCCCGCTGCCGTCCGGCTTTGCTAGCCCAAGGGTCATTCATTTAAACTGGTCAGTTAAAACCAGGCATGCGGGGGCTGAAAGCACGCAGAATTATTCCATATAAAGTCGTCAGCAAACTCGGGGGGCTCCGGAAGCAGGGGCCTCAGGCCCTGAGGCCAGCCCCTGCCAGCGGGGCGCGTGCTCGCTGCTCCAGAGCCGGCCAGAGGGAAGGGCTGGCCGCTCCGCCGCTGGGGCCTCTCCGCGCCTCGGGCCTCTCCGCGCCTCCCGTCAGGGCCCGTGCTCGGCCGCCCTGCAGGGACGGGGCGCTGCGCATCGCGGTGCCTGCGGGCCGGGCCGGGCGTCCGGCTCGTGCTTCCTGCCCAAGTCCCCCTGGCCGGCGTCCACCTCGCGTCGCCGCCGCCGACGGCTCCGCAGCGCAGCCTGGCCGCTGAGGGACAGCAGGGCGCAGCCCGCCCCTCGTCCCGCGAGACGCCCCCTCCGCCCGCCCGGCCCGTTCTCCGCCCACCTCGCGCTCCGCCCGCCAGACGCGCGTCTCTCCGCGGAAGCTTCTGGGTGGCCCCGGGCGCCGCCGCGAGTCAAACACACGGCTCGTCCGGCCTCTGGCAGCGCGTTTCCCAGGCGGGGCCGAGCGGCCGAGTGTGGCCGGTGGCCGGGCAGCTGCGCCGGGCCTGGTGGCTCGGCCTCGGCCCCCGTGCCGCAGTGCTGTGGCTCTCCTGGCTCCGCTAGGGGCGCGGCGGGCCCCTGCCCTGGACGCAGCTGGCCCGGCTCCCGGCTCAGAGCTGCCGGCGCCCACGAGGACCGAGGACGGACACCCCGCCGCCCCTCCCTCGCCGCCCGCCCTGCCGTCTGGCAAAGGCCCAGCTCGCTGACCCCGAGGGCCCAGTGCCGCCCTGGCTCCGGTCCGTGCCCCACGCGAGTCTGATTTCTGCCCCGGGGACCCCCAGCCTGGGACCTGCGGGCCTTCCTGAGCGTCAGCTCGCGCGCGCGGCCACCTCCCTACCCGCGCCGGCGGGAGTCTGAGCGGATCCCGGGGTGCAGCCCCGTCGCCGCGTCCACTCTGCCCCCGGCCGCCGCCCGCGAAAGCCCCAGCGCCCCGCCGTCACCCCGCCGCTCCAGGGAACCCCTGTCCTTTCTCCGCCGCCTCGGGGTTTGTCTGAAGGGGACTTGTGCGAACAGCGTCTCCCGGAGGGGCACTGCGGCCGTCTCAAGGTCACAGTGATTTACTCCGCTGTTTTCTGTTAAAAGTTGTAAGTTCTGTCCTTATTCTTGCACCTGTTTAAAGTCTGCATTAAATGGTGGGAAGCTGGGTGCTCACCCGCTAACCCGCTCAGACACGCCACGGCGTCCAAATGCTGGTGGGTCAGACTGTTCGTCCCCGGAGTCCTACGTGTGTTTTCCCACTTTCTCTCCTGCTCTGCCGGTCTGGAGGGGCTGGACAGCGGCATAACCTGGCCGAGCTTGGGGCATGTAGCGGTTTCATATTTCATTTTTCGAGAGCCTCTCCACTCGCTTTCACCGCGTGGCTTTTCGCAGCCTCACCACCGTCCAGGCGCTTTACTTTCTCATGGACTCGCAACACTCCTCCTTTTTGTCTGTTTGCTCTCTGGGGGCCTCATCACGAGGGGTCAGGCGGTATTTCAAGGAGGTTCTGATTTGCATTTCTCAGATGATTACAAGTGTTGATCCTCTTTTCATGTGTTCGTTGGACATTTATGTATTATCTTTGGAGAAGGGTTTGCTCAGGACCTGTTTTAAACAGCCTACTTGATTTTTGGTTAAATTGCAGGAGTCCTTTATATATTCTGGCTATTAACCCCCGCTGGACATGGCTTTAAAATGTTCTCCCAGTTTGTCGGGTGCTTTTCACTCTCTTCATTGTGTCCTCCGGTACACAAAGGGTTTCGTTTTGCTAGTCCCATTCACCTACTCTTGGTTTGTTTTCTGTGTCAACAGCGCTACAACCAAGAGACCAAGCTTAAGTTCGAGGTGACAAAACTTCTCCAGTGTTTTCTTCTATGGATTCTGCCACTTGCAGATCTTTTCTACTCTTTCATTTTAACCTCTAAGCGTCCTGAGATCTAATGTGAGTCATTTGTAGACACCATATTTTTGGGCCCCCTCTTTTTTTTTTTTTTAATTCATTCACTAGCCAACCTACATCTTTGGTTGGAAAGTTTACTCCATGTACTTTATTTATTTATTTTTTTTTAAGATTTATTTATTTATACATACAAGCTGGGGTATAGGCCAGAAGCGGGGGGCGGCGAGTGGGTTCACCAGAGACAGAGTGGGGAGCAGAACAGGCAGATCAGAAATACATTGCTGAGGGGAGCAGCGGGCGAGGCAGGAGAGGTCTGCCGCACCATGTGGGATTCTCCCCGGCCAGGCGTCGAACTTGCACCGCGCGCTGCCAACAGCTCCACAGCGCAGCGCTCAACCGCTGCGCCACCAGGGAGGCCCCTTACTCCATGTACTTTAGAAGTAATTCCTTATAGGGAAGAATTATCTAGTCCCATTTGTCTGTTGCTTTCAGAATACAGCCATTTCCCCCTCCTTCCCTCTCGTACTCTTACCTTTGTGTTCATTGTGTTTTGCGCTGATGTGCTTAGATTCACATCTTGTTTTCTTTTGTGTATCTTCTACAGTTATTTTATTTTTGGCTACCAGTGAAGTTACTTTTACTATCTTGAAATTATAGCATTTTATTTTAAACGGATAACAAATTAACTTCAATTGCATGCTTCACTGAATTGAATCTACTGCTTTACTTGAATTTTTACCTATAAAAGGAACGTCATAAAATAAAGTTTAAAATATTCTATTTCTACTGTCACGAACAAGCATAGAGTTCATGGGAGTAAGTAAAAGATATACAACAGCCCTATACTGAAACCACGAAACAATGTGAGGATGATTTTTGAATGGTCCACACTGAGAGCTCTTCCATATTCGTGGATGGGAAAACTCAATTGCACTTAACAATTGTACTTTTCTCAAATTTGATCTATGTACACAATATAGTCCCGATTGAGACCTTAGTTATTTTCATAGAAATTGACAAGCTCATTCAATTTGTATGTAAATGCAAAGTACTTTAAAAAGATCCCAAATAGTCTGAAAATGAAGAACGAAGTTGGGGGATTTACACTGTCTGATACCAAGATGTGCTAGAGAACTTCGCTAATCAAGACAATGTGTCCCGGATAGATGATCCCATAAAACAAAAAGGAATCAAGAAATTGACCCTCACATGTGAATTCCATTGATTTGCAGCAAGAGTGACAGCAATGCGGTGGGGGACGCACTAGTATTTTTATCCCACAGTAGATGTCAAACAAGGTGGGTATTTTCTGGAGCAAATAGATAAGTAATTGTACAAAAAGTTAATGTGACATCCACCTCACACCATCACGTAATCTCATGTGAACATAAACAACAGGCCACTCCTAAAGAAAACATTTTAAAATAGTCTGTGGCCTTGGAGTAGCTCATCGTTTCCCAGCAGGACATGAAAGCATGAGCTAGTGTCAGAAAGCTCCATTAAAGCTCAAAGACTCTATTAGGAAGATAAAAGATCAGTTGGAGGATGGAAAAATGTAACTGCCAATTCATGAACTAACAAAGGCCTTGTATCCAGAAGATGGATAAAAATCCTACGAATCAACAACAAAGGGAGAAGCAAGTCCAGTGAGAGCGGAGGGACGCCGAGTGGACACGCGCGCGAGGAGCCAGGCAAAGCCCTCGCGAGGGGACAGAGGGGCCCACACTTCCTGCATGGCCAGGCACCATCAGCCCCCAAGACGCAAGCAGCGATCAGGCAGAGCCAAACGCCCTATTCGTGAGGCGCGGCCTCGCACTCCAGAGCGGCCCCGGCGCGCCACACCGCCCAACGTGGGGTGAGATGTGCAGCCCCCTGCACTCTTACACCACCCCCATCCCTCCGCACTCACCCGAAACGCACGAACAAGCCTGCACACGGTCAGCTCTGCAGCAGTCCTGCTCACAGCGCCCCCAGTGTGGAGGCGGCCACAGTGTCCGTCAGCACAGGAATTCCAAATGATTTATTAGCGATTCTTGAGGCGTCTTGCAACAGAATACTTCCAAGCAATAAGGAACTACTGCTGACATTTGGACCAACATGGATGAACCTAAAAATCTTTCTACCATATTTTAGAATCCAGGACAGAAGGTGGGACGCGATGGTTTTATCCACGTGTGAGTCGGGTGAGCCGGCCAGGGCAGTGGCGCGAGGCAGGTGAAGGCTTGGAGACGTCCTTGGGCTTCACGGGCTGGCGGCTGCGCAGGTGGCGGCTCGGGGCTGCTTCGCCGACGCGCGTGGACGCGCAGGCCCAGGCCTGTGCGTTTCGCCGCAGCCGCCGCCTTCAAAGCGCGCAGCCGGCAGCCGCCCCTGGCGCAGGTCATTGCATGAGATTTCTTCTGTCCAGGGGCAATAAAGAAATTGCACAATAAAGAAATCTCCATGTGGTTTAATCCTAATCTGCTCAGTTTACTGGGCAGCTAAATGCACCAGAGGGTTGGCTCTTCCTGTTAATAATAGAGTGAAGCTCGCTAGGGCTATTTATGTCGGTGGCAGTTCAGAAATACCACGTGCTGGGCCACATGAGACCCCCCTGGGATGATTGGTGGGTGGGTGGATGGATGGATGGACAGACGAATGCATGGACGGACGGATCGATACATGAATAGATAGGTAGACAGGTGGATAGACAGATGGCAGATGAATGGACAGACGGATGGATGGGCGGATGAGACAGGGCGGGAGGAGTGCGTGTGCGTCTCTGCGGGCGTGCGCACACACGTCTAGCACATGCTGCATCCTCCAACTACAGTTTTTAGCTGCTCGAGACTGCCAGTGAGGACGCACGGAAGCGGGAACGCCCTGCGCCCGTCGGCAGACACGTGTGTGCGTGTTCACACCACGCTGACCGCCCTCGGCCGCACGGTCAGGCCCAGCATCCCGGGCTCTGCTCCCACCTCTGGGGGCTCCCCCTCCTCCCCCAGCTGCCCTCCCACCCCTTCCAGCGATCGACCGCGTGCCCAGCACCCGAGGCGGCCGTGGCAGTGACGGAACACGGAGGAAGGTGACCCCTGGCCTCCCTGCACCTGGGCTACGGCGGGTGTCAGCAAGAGCCAGCAGGGCCTGGGCTGCCTGCCTGAGCTGCCGTGCCCGAGACGCAGCCACGGGCCGGGCAGTGGTGCTGGGGAGAGGGCTGCAGGGGAGGTTGTGCTGGACCGGGGGGAGAGGGTGTGCTGGGCTGGGGCAGAGGTCGTGCTGGACGGGGGGAGAGGCCATGCTGGATGGGGGGTGAGGTCGTGCTGGACTGGGGTGGGGGGGAGAGGTCGTGCTGGACTGAGGGGCACTTCCTTATGCCCCGACCTGTCTCTGAGAGTCTCCCGGCGTGTCTGATGGCCGGGCCAGGGGCTCTGTGAGTCGGTCGGTGACTGTCCTATTTGTGTGACTTGCCTCGCGCTGCGCCGGGCTTCGGGCCCTCACGTTCCAGACGACACTCCCTGTCTCTCGCCTTCTTAGCAGCCTCTGGAAAGCCCATTCCTAATTAGTGCACATTAAAATATGTTCTCGGCAGCCAGCCGGGCGGAAAGAAGGGGACCCCGCCGTGGAAACAGCACCGATGCCTCGGAGCGGGCGCCCACGTCTGCGGGCAACAGGCAAGACCTTTCCGGTCGGGAGAAAGATGCACGGGGCGGCCTGCGGGTCCCCTCCCGTGAGTCCCGTCAGCCGCAGGCCCACGGAGACTCAGGGCCGGGGCAGGTGGGCAGCGGCCAGGCAGGGAGGCCTCTGGGAGCAGAGACAGGCCCGCCTGCCCCGCCGGCCCCGCCCTGCAGCCGAGCCCACCGGGCGCTCCCCTCCGCGCCCACCCTCCCCCGTCACCCCGCCGAGTCGGGACCTGCCCTAAAGCCCGGGGCCGCGAGCCCCCCGGCCTCCACAGAGGCCACTGTCAAAGGTCAGTTGAAGAGATAAGTGAGTCTCGAGGCGCAGACTACATGTGCGGCCCTCAGGTGACCGCTGGCCTTTGGTGTCAGCCCCGGGCCCGCGGCCCGACGCCGCTCAGGACGGCTGCAGAGGCTCGGCCTGCGGCGGGATCGCCCGGCTCCGCCCGCCCCGTGTGGGGTGTCCTCCGGGGACACGGACCCGCTCCTCCCCTTTTACCGCTTGATCTTTAAACCCCCGAGGGAGCCGACGCCCGGGAGGGCCGCCGCTGAGCAGGGAGCGCCTCCTCCCTCCCAGGGCGCGCCCCCAGAGCAGCCTGCGGCATGACGCTGCCCCCCGCACGGCGAGGTCAGAGGGCGCCCGCTGCTGCCCGCCTGGGGCACTCTGCCTCTGCCTCTGCTCTCTGGCTGATGGGATCAGAGCGTCGAGGGACGCAGGCTTCTTCCCCGTGTAAAAGCCGGTGACATTCATTTCTTTCACACATCGCTGTCTCTCTGGGTGTGCAAACTGAGCGACTTTCTAAGCACCAAACGTGCCTCTTTACCATCACGAGTGCGAAGTGGTCAGAGAAATAGAAGCCGAGGCCGGAAACCGCCACACCGCCCGCACCTCCCCTCGGGCAGCGGGGCCTGCAGCCTCGCCCCCCGGCCCTGGGCCTGGCCGCGGACACTCCCGCCGAGGGCTGTGTCCAGCAGGTCGCTCTGTTTCCTCACGTCCCGGGCGTTCCTGGGCAGGCCTTCTGGCCCGATGAACGGTCACTTTGAAAAACCAGCAGAGCAAGAGCTGGAGACACAGGCTGCTGCTTCCAAACGGCCTCGCGGCCTCCGCCCAGGGGCCCTCAGGGGACTGTCCTCCGTGTCAGGGGTGTTGACCGGGAGGCCCCCCGGGCCAGCGCGCCCTTGGGTCGGGCCAGCTGCCTCCTGCACGCCCCGACCGCGTCCTGCCCGGCGCTGGTGCTTGGGGGCTGGGCTGGGGCTGGGCACTCGCGCCTCACGGCCCCAGAGCCGGAGTCCGAGCTCTCGGCGGCAGCCGCAGCCACTCCGGGCCCTTCCAGTCGGCTCAGGGCCTGCTGGCCTGGGGGGCGACTGGCCCGGCCTCTAGTGCGGACACGGAGGCCCAGGTGGCTGCACCCTCCCGAGCTCGCCTGAACGCCCCGCTCCCCCTGCTCGGGTCCTGGGATCTGGCTGGGACGTGGACAGGGCAGGAGCGGCCGCCAGTGAGTCCAGGCGCCCGAGGGCTCGGCCCTGCTGGAGCCCTGAGCTCCGGGCGCCGCCTGCCGGGGTGGGTCTCTGGGAGACGTGCGGCTGCAGCGGCGGGGACCCCGCGGCGCCCGGCCCTCTCCTGGGGGCAGAGCAGACCTCAGCTCCTCTTCCCGCCGCGCAGGTCACCAGGCCCGCACGCCTTGGGCAGATGCGGAGGCGCACGCCTGGGGCCTCGCGGGGGCGCACGCCTGGGGCCTCGCGGGGGCGCACGCCTGGGGCCTCGCGGGGGCGCACGCCTGGGGCCTCGCGGGGGCGCGGGGCAGCACGAGCGAGGTGCGCCTGCCCGCCCAGATCGTGGGCCCGTCCTGCCCGCGGTCGCGCCCAGCCCGACTCTGGCAGTGGGGTGCGCTAACCCGCCGCCGTCTAGAGGGCGGCGGCGCCCCCGGGGCAGGAGCGGCTCAGACGGGTGATGTAACTTGCGTGAAATCACAGAAATCGGAATCAAAGAGCCTGGCCTTGAACTTGGGAGAGCCTGATTTCCGTGGCTTCCGCTGAGCAGTGCCGGGGAGCGGGTGGGGCAGGCTGGTGGGGGGCGGAGGCCACTGGGGACAGGCCGGGCAGGGCCCCCAACCTGGAGACTGAGCGGAGAAAGCAGAGTGGGTGACCTCGCTTTCTGCCGTCACCGCTCCCCGCCCTACCCCTTGCTGCCCCTCCTACTGCCTCATTCTGCTGGGAGCAAACTTACAAAACGCCCCGTAAAGACGCCCGCTTCTGAGGGAGCACCCCGGCTCGCGGGGTCTGCGGGTGGGGAGCAGGCGCCGGCAGGCCCCCTTTTCTGGTTATTGTGCGTTGTAGACGCGGCCCGGCCGGGCAGGGGGGCGTGGGGGCCGCGGGGGCGCGCACAGCGCGGGGGCGCACCCCAGGGGCCGGCGGGCGTGTCTGCGGGCGCCTACCCCCGCGCCTGGTGAGAGATGGACGGCTCTGGATTTCCTTTCGGCAGATGATATGTCAGAAGACAGATTTAAAAATTAATTCGGAGTAATTTAGGGATGACTGCGCGTGGATTTGGCCAACCCATGAAAAATGCAATTTTCACTACAAAGAGGTAAGATGCCAGAGTGTCAAATTTTAAGCCCATTTCTCGTGGGGAATGATCCTGTCCCCAGACCTCCTTGGAACCCCAATTAATCATCCCAGAGCCCGCGGTTCACACACCTCCGTGTACCCCAGCCAGGGTGTCACCTGCGTGTGACAGATTCGCGTCTGGGGAGCAGTGAAGGAGGCCCGAGGCGGAGGCGGAGCGCCGTGGGTGAGGGGCGCATTTTCTCCAAACAGGAAAACTCGCTCCTTTTCTAAACCACTGAGAAATGAGTCCCAACCAAAAACGTCTTTTTATTAGAAGTTCTGCTAAATTTTAATGACTGCTAGGAACAGCGCCGCGTCTGTCTGTAAATCAGAAGGCCGAGGAGGAAATCCCGGCCGAGTGCGACAGCGTGGGTGGGGGGGGCCTCTGGGTGTCCTATCTTGGAGAAAAACACCTTTAAAGAAGGCCGAGCGAGCCCCGTAAAGCACAGGCTGCACAGATGACAGTCCCAGCCGAGGCCCCTCCTGGGGAAGCGCGCTCTGCTCCGAGACGTGAAGCTGAACTCGCCCTGCTCCTGTCTCCACAGGGGAGGCGTTTCCCTGAGCGCGCGCTGAGAGGGCCGCGCTCTGCCCTCCGCGGCCTGCAGGGTGCACTTCGTGTAGTGCCCGCTGTGGCCCCGACATTCCTGAAAACCACCCACGTGACACCTTATTTTCAAAGCACGAGAAAAAGTCCAGGGAGTCCCAGGAGCCTGGCGCAGGAAAACGCGGCTCTGCGCGGTGCCTCGGCTGGAGGAAGAGCGGCGGGAGGGGCCGCGTGTCCTCATCGCGCCCCTCCCGCCCGCGGCCGGGTTTTCGGAGTTGGGCGGGCCGCTGAAAGGCGCACGACCGACAGGGTCTTCGGGTGAAGGCCGCCAGCACTGCCGTCGTGGGTGTGGCTCACGCCCGGGCTTGGGCCGGCGGCCTCTGGGCCTGGAGCGCAGCAGGCGCTGGGGAGCTGAGCGCTGGCTCCGAGGGCTATAGGGGCGGCATCTCGAGCTCTGGCGCCCCAGCTCGGTGGGGGGAGCACGGCTCCAGGAGGGAGTCAGCGGGAGCCCAGGGAGGGTAACGAGGCCCCGGGGCTGGGAGGCCCCACACCCCCCAGCGCCCGCCCTGCGCCTGGCCCCTCACTCCACGCCGCGGAAAGATCATGAAAAGCCCAAAAAAGGGGCCTCCCTGGTGGCGCAGCGGTTAAGCGCTGCACTGTGGAGCTGTCGGCAGCGGCGATGCGAGTTTGATGCCCAGCCCGGGAGATTCCCACATGGCACGGCAGACCTCTGCTGCCTCGCCCGCTGCTCCCCTCAGCAGTGTGTTTCTGATCTGCCTGTTCTGCTCCCCACTCTGTCTCTGGTGAACCCTCTCACCGCCCCACGCCTCTGGCCTGTACCCCAGCTTGTATGTATAAATAAGTAAATCTTTAAAAAAAAAAAAAAAGCCCGAAAAAGGCACCGAGGGCTCCGGACTCCCCTCGACCCGCTGCGGGGATCCTCGGAACCCCGCCCCACGCCGGCTGGTGCCGCTGCAAAGGAAAATTTGAAAAAGGCGGTGATTGGCGGGGAGCCCCAGAAGGGCGTTAAGTCCCCCTCCCCCTCGCTGCAGGTGCTGGGGTCAAGGCTCTCGGTCATCGGCAAGAAGGAAGCCTGGGCTGTGTGCCCCCCCAGGTGTGCTCGGGAAGGGTGCGGCCCCCCCAGGTTTGCTCGGGAAGGGCAGAGGGGCCCCCAGGTGTGCTCAGGATGGGTGCGACCCCCAGGTGTGCTCGGGAGGGGCGCGACCCCCCAGGTGTGCTCGGGAAGGGTGCGGGCCCCCCAGGTGTGCTCGGGAAGGCGCACCCCCCAGGTGTACCCGGGAAGGGCGGGGGGCCCCGCCGAGATGCCTCCTGCAGCACGGTGCACGGCGCCCGCGTCGGGGACCCCCCACTGGCCTGCTGTAGCTGCTGCCCGGAAGCTCGTCTCCTTTCAGTTCAGACTTACTCTCCGGCCTTTGAAGCAGGGTCAGAGGCTCATTTCAGGGGCGCGAGGCTCAGATGTCGGCCACGGTCCCGGGGAGACCAGGACAAGCTGGTCGGCATGCGTCCCTCCTCACGCCGCGCCTGTGCGTGTCAGTCACCCTGTGACTCGTGGACCGGACAGTCCAGCGCGTGCCCAGGGCGGGCAGCACGGCCTGCCCCGATGCTTGAGGGCCGCGGAGATGCCCGGCGTGGGGCCACACGGCCTGAAGAGGCAGTGTCCTCCACGCGTGGCCGTGTCCTGCTGCTCTGGCGCTCTGGACGGGGCTCACCGCCTGCTCCGTCCGGCCATTGGACCTTGGGCCTGAGTCACCGCTGTCAGACAAAGACGCCGACAGTGGAGCCGCGGGCAGCGGGGCCCCGGGGCCGCGTCCCACACACTGGCCGAGCCGGGGCTTCACCGGGCCTGGCCACTCCCGCAGGCGCCCGGCCAGGCCGCGGGAGGCCTCTCCAGTGCCCCGCTGCCCGCACCCAGCGCTGCCCCAGGGCGATCACACCGGGGCACCGAGAGGACGGACGCTCCGGGGACAACACTGCCGCCCACCCCACCCTGGCCCCGCGGCTGAGTCCCACGCTGTCCACGGGCGACGTCACGCCGAGACCACGGCCAGCCCCAGAGGACAGTCCTGCGCCGGCCGGCTGCGGCCTGGACAGGCGGGCGACTGCAGATGAGGGAGCAGGGAGCACCCAGGGGAGCACTGCTCAGGCCCAAGGCCCACTGGTGGCCACGCGCCGTGGGGGAGCCACTGGACACTTGTGTCCATGTCCACCTCTTGCCATTCTCCTGCTTGGCGCAGCTGACAAAATGGCCAGATGGCCGGACCCCGGGTCCCGCGTGCACGCGCTCTGGAGACTCCGCTGCCTCTGAGTGTGGCCAGGACCGGGCGGCTGAGCCGTAACAGCGTGTGCGCGCACACACACACACGCGTGCACACACGCACCACACACACACACCCCCCACACCTCACACACACACCCCCCACAACACCTCACACACACACGCGCACACACACCCCCTACACACATACCCCACC